>JAODAL010011455.1:0-99933 GCA_025379985.1 Phyllomedusa bahiana
TACATATATTTCCCGAACCCATTTACAAGGATCCCGTAAATAGGCCTTGTAAAATACACTGTGGTTTTTATAAAAAACTTCAGGGGTCTAAATACCCTGGCTAGAAGTATTTCAAATGCAGTAAAACAAAATATCCAGTAATTATACAAAGGATCCATACGTGCTAGTAAAAAAACACTGTGGTATTATAAAAAACATCAGGGGTCGATTAAACCCTGGCCAAAGTAAACACTTTCAGTATGATACATAATCCAGTACTATATACATGGATCCAAATTTCTGGGGCCAAGGGAAAATACATGTGGGGATTTTAAAAAATCAGGGGTCTAATACCATGCCCAAAAAGAAATTTTCACCGCCCTATGAAAAACATAAATCCATACTAAATACATGGGGTCCCGTACTGTGCTCGTAAAAAAACACTGTGGGATTATAAATAAAATCAGAGGGGTTTTGTACCCTGGTAGAAGTTTTTACCCTACCCGTATTTTACCAAAAATCCTCCGTATATTTCATGGATCCAATTTTCTGTGCCTTGTTTAAAAAAAAACTGGGTATTATAAAAACATCAGAGATCTAGTTTCCATGGTAAAAAAGTTACACGCAGTATGATCCCTATATCCCGTACTATATAAAATGGATCCAAAATTTCTATGCCTCGTTAAAATAAAACTGTTTGGTATTATAAAATAAAATCAGGGATCTAGTACCATGGTAGAAATATACACTTCAGTAAAGATACAAATATCCAGTACTATATACATGGATCCCGTATAGGCCCAAAAAATACACTGTGGAATTTTTAAATTCATCAGGGATCAGTACCCGGCTAAAGTATACCCCTACGTATGATAATATATCCAATACTATATTTCATTTCCATTACTGTGGGCCTTTTAAAAAAACCAAATGTGGGATTAAAAATACAACAGGGATCTATTTCCCCTGGCCCAGAAGAATACCTTTCAGGGATGATACAATATAATTTCTAAAATTTTCATGGATCCAAATACTGTTTCCTAGTAAAAAAACACTGTTGGGTATTATAAAATTTCATCGAGATCTAGTACCATGGCCAGAAGTAAAAACACTGCCCGTATGATACAAATAAACCCAGTACTAAAATACATGGATCCAGTACTGTTGCCCCGTAAAAAAACACTGTGGGGAAATTTTAAATTTCAAACAGGATCTAGTAAACCCTGGGTTTGAAGTATACCCTGCAGGATGGGTACATAACCTGTAATATTACATGGAACCGGGAAATAGGCCTAGTAAAAATCAAATTGGAATTTTAAATACATCAGGGATCTAGTACCCTGGCCCAAAAGTAACCCAAATTTCCCGTTTTGATATTTATATCCATTTCTATATACCCTGGATCCAGTACTGTGGGCCCAGTAAAATACCCAAATGTTGGTATTTTAAAAAACATCAGGGGGTCTAGTCCTGGCTAGAAGTAAACACTTTGGCAGTTTGAATAAATATTCCCTTTCTTTATACACGGATCCATACTTTGGGCCCCGAAAAAAAACACTGGGATTATAAAAAAACACAGGGGGTACATCAAAAGGGATACACTAAAAATATGGTACCTATAACCAGTATTTAATTTAAAAGGATAGTACTAGGGCCTTTTTAAAATACACTTTGGTATTATAAAAAAAATCAGGGGTTTTGTACTTGGTTTGAAGGTACACTGCAGTATGATAAATAGATCCGGGAAATATTTTCATGGATTTCCCCTTACTTTTGCCCCAGTAAAATAAACTGTGGGTTTTTTAAAAAACCCCAGGGGTCTAGTTCCCGGGGGTTGAAGTATACACTAAGTATGGGGTAATAAAATCCCGTAATATAAACCCTGGAAACCCAAATAAATAAGGCCCATTAAAATCAAATGGGGTATTAAAAAATAATCAAAGGGGTTAGTAAACCCTTTGGTAGGGGTAAAACAATTTTATTTGAACCCTATTTTTTTGTACTCCTATACATGGATCCGTACTAGGCCCCCAAGTAAAAAACACTGTTTGGGTTTTTAAAAAATACATCAGGGACTAGTACCATGGCTAGAAATAATACTTTTCACGTATTACTTAAAAATATCCCGTACTATAAATTTTATTTTAAATACCAAAGGCCCCCTAAAATTACACTGTTGGGATTATTAAATACATCGGGATTTTTAGTACCAAAGGTAAAAATATACACTACAGTATGTACCTTTATTCAGAAATATAAAAAGGGGTCCAGTACTGTGCCCATTTAAAAAAAACGTTTTGGGATTTTTAAATACACAGGGGGGATCAAAGGTACCAAAGGGGGGGGAGAATATAAAACTACAGGGATGATTAAAATATCCAGTAATATAAACATGGATCCAAATACTGTGCCTTTTGTTTAAAAAATTCCAAATGTTGGGAAATTTTAAATACAACAGGAAATAGTGCCATTTGGGTAGAAGTATTTCAAATACAGTTTTGATACATATTTCCCGTAAATAAAAACATGGATCCCGTAAATTGGGCCCAGTAAAAAAAAAACTGTGGTATTATTTAAAAACATCAGGGATTAGTACCCTGGCTTAAAAAGTATACAATACAGTTTTTGATACAATTTTTTCCCCGGGCAAAACATGGATCCATTTCTGTGCCCGTAAAATACCCCTGTTTGGGATTATAAATACATCAGGGATTTAGAACCCTGGCTAATAAAAAACAAATACAGTAAAGATTCATATATCCAGTACTAATATACAAAGGGAATCCAAATGCTGGGGCTCGTAAAATACAATGTGGTATTATAAATAAAATCAAAAGGGGTCTTTTTTTCCCTGGCTAGAAAAATATACACTAAAATTTTTGAAAAAATATCCCGTACTAAAATACTTTGGGCCAGTATGTGCCTATAAAAATAAACTGTTTATTATAAATAAAATCAGGGATCTAAATACCCCCAATTTTGGAGGGGGAAAAGTATACCTACAGTATGTTTCCCTTTACCAGTACTATATAAAAGGGAAACCAGTGGGTAGGGTTTGAAAAAAACACCCGGGTAAATTAAAAAATACAAACAGCGAAACTAGTACCATGGCTTTGAAGTTTTACCATTTCAGTATAAAATAGATTCCAGTACTAATACATGGATCCAGTTTCTAAGGGGCCCCATAAAAAACCCTGTGGTAATTTTAAAAAACATTTTAGGGAATTTAGAACCTGGCAAAGTAAACACTTTCCCGGGAAAGATTCATATATCCAGTACTTTTAAAAAATGGATCCAAAACTGTGCCCCAAATTTAAAAAAAAAACTGTTGGAAATTTTAAAAAAACTCAGGGGTCTTTGTACCATGGCTAGAAGATAAAACTTTCCGTAAAGATTTTTCAGGGGCCGTTTTCCCAGGCTAAAAAACACTCAGGGCGAGGGGAAAAAATTTCGCCCCCCCCAAACCCCCCTAAAAAAATGCGGGACAAAGAAACAGTGCCCTTAAACCCGATAGTTTGGGCCCCCTGTAGCCATGTAATAACCCCCCTGTTAAACCAAAACGTGCCCCAGTTTGCCACAATAGTTGCTTGTAACCCAGATAAATTGCCCCCCCGCAGCCATTTTTTTGGGTTTCCCCTGTAGGGCCCGTGGTTTCCCCTTGTTTCCAAAGGGCCCCCGTTAGCCCAATGTCCCCCTTGTGCCCAGTGTTTTCCCCCTGTAGCTAGTGTCCCCCCCTTTTAACCAAATGTCCCCCCCTTTTAACCCGTGTCCCCCCTTTTGCCATGTCCCCCTTTAGCCAGGTCCCTCTGTACCAGTGGTTTCCCCCTTGTAGCCAGTGTCCCGGGGCCTTGTAGAGTTGGCCCCCTTTTAAACCAGTGGTTTCCCCCCCCAGCCAAATGTCCCCCCTGTAGCCAGTTGGCCCATTGTTTAGCCCAGTGTCCCCCTCTGTAGCCAAATGTCCCCTCTGTAGGGCCCCCTTTTCCCCCCTTTTTTAGAAGTTGCCCCTGTTTGCCAGTGTCCACCTTGTTTGCCAAATGTCCCATGTAGAAATGCCCCCCTGTAGGCCCTATCCCCTGTTTGCCCGGTCCCCCCGTACCCCGGGCCCCCTTTTAGCCCCCCGTTGGCCCCCCCTTGTAGCCCCCGTGTCCCCCTTTTAGCCAAGGGTGTCCAATGTATCCAAATTTCCCCCTTGTTGCCAGTGTCCCCTCCCGTAGGGCCCGTGTCCCCTTGTAAGACAGGGTTGGGCCCCGTAGCCGGGGTCCCCTGTAGCCCGTTTTCCCCTTTTTTGACAGTGTCCCCCGTAAGGCCCGTGTCCCCCGGGAGCCCTTGCCCCCCTTTGTAGCCCTGTCCCCTGTAAACCAGTTCCCCTTTTTGTGCCTTTGCCCCTTTTAGCCCCGTTCCCCCCGTAGCCCCGTGCCCCCTTGTAGCCAAATGGGCCACCTGTAGCCCGGTCCCCCCTGAAGCCCGTTGCCCCTTGTAAACCAAATGTTTCCCCCTGTAGCCAGTGTCCCCCCCGTAGGGGGAAATGTCCCCCCCCTTTTAGCCAATTTTCCCCCCCTGTAAAAAACCCCGGGGGTCCCCTTTTTTTGGGCAGTTGCCCCTGTAGCCAAATGTCTCCCCGTAGGCCAGTTGCCCCTGTACCAGTGGGCCCCTTTTAGCCATTTTCCCCCCCCTTTTAGCCAAATTGCCCCCCTTTTAGCCAGTGCCCCCTGTAGGCCCCCTGTTCCCCCGTAGCCAGGTCCCCTTACCAGTGCCCCCTTGGACCAGTTTCCCCTTTTTGCCCGGGGTCCCCCTGGAAACCAGTGCCCCCTTTGTAACCCGTTGCCCCCCTTTCAGCCGTGGGGGCCCCTTGGGAGCCAGTGTCCCCTGTAGCCTTTTCTCCCCGTAGCCATTTTCCCCCCCGTAGCCAAATGCCCCCCTTTTGCCCGGGGGCCCCCTTGTAGCCAGTTGCCCCCCTTGGGACCCAGTTTCCCCCCGTAGCCAGTGCCACCCTTGTAGCCGTGGGCCCCCCTAGCCAGTGCCCCCCTTGTAGCCCGGTACCCTGTTTCCGTGTCCCCCCGGGAGCCAGTTGCCCCCCCTTTTTAAACCAGTGTCCCCCTTGTAGCCCGTTGGGCCCCCTTTTAAACCCGTGCCCCCCTTTTAGCCCGGGGGTTTTCCCCTGTAGCCAAAATGTCCCCCTGAGGGTTTCCCCCTTGTTTCCCGTTGCCCCCCTTTTAGCCAGTGCCCCCCCGTTGCCATTTTTCCCCTGTACCAGTGCCCCCCTTTTTTACCCGTGTCCCCCGTAACCAGTGCCCCCCCTTTTAGCCAGTGTCCCCCTTGTAGCCCGTTTCCCCCCCTTGTAGCCAGTGCCCCTTTGTAAACCAGTGCCCCCCGTAGCCCAGTGTCCCCCGTAGCCATTGCCCCCCTTTAGCCAAAGGGGCCCCCTTGTAGCCAGTGCCCCCTTAGTAGTGTACCTTTTTTAGCCAGTGTCCCCTGTAGCCAGTGGGCCCCCCCGTAAACCCAGTGTCCCCCGTTGCCCAAGGATTTTAAAAAAATAAAAAAGTACTTACCTTTTCCAGGATCCCCGCAGCGTTGGGCCAGGTCCCGGGGTTCAGTGTAAACGGGGACGGCCCCTGTCGGCGCTCTGGCTGAGGAAAAGGGGGGAGGGGGCGGAGGGGAGCGATCCCCTTCTTTTTCCCAAAATGTGTCGGCAGCTTTTACTAATTTTATGGGGCCCGTGGCTAATGGGCCCCTGATTTAATATATCCAGTAAATTAAAAACATGGATTCCCCGTTTTAGGGCCTCGAAAATACATGTGGTTTTTTATAAAAAACATCAGGGAAACCCAGTTTCCCCCGGCTAGAAGTATAAAAATTAAAAGTATGTACAAATTTTTCCGTTTCTATTACATGGAACCCGTACTAGGGCCCTCGGGAAAAAAAACACTGTGGTATTATAAAAAACCTCAAGGGGTCTAGTTAAACCCTGGCTTGAAAAAATTTAAAACTTCAGTTTGATACATTTAACCCGGGCCATATACAAGGGTCCCCAGTACTAGGCCTAGTAAAAATACCACTTGGTGGTATTATAAATACATCAGGGATCTAGACCATTGGAGAAAGTATACACCTGCAGATGATACATATATCCAGTACTATAACATGGATCCAGTACTGTGCCTCGTAAAATCCCCCTGTGGTATTTTAAATACATCAGGGAACAAATACCATGGCTAAAAGTATTCAATACGTATTTATACATATATCCTTACTAATACAAAGGTTTCCCGTACTGTGCCCCGTTTAAAAATCACTGGGGGTATTATAAATACATCAGGGTTTAGTTCCATGGCTAGAAAATACACGGGAGGGAAGTTTTATAGATCCAGTACAAAATACATGGACCAGTACTGCCTCGTTTAAAAAACATGTTTGGGATTATAAAAAATCGGATTTTGTACCAAAGGCTAAAAATATACACTACAGTAAAAATCTTTTAAACCAGTACAATTTTACATTTGGATCCGTTCTGTGGCCTAGTAAAATACATTGTTTGGGAATTAAAAAATACAAAAGGGGTTTAGTACTATTTTGGCCCCGAAATATAAAACCCCCAACCCGTATTTATTATAAAATCCAGTACTTTTACATGGGTAGTAATAGCCTTGTAAAATACACTGTTTTATAAATACCCTTTTTGGGGTTTAGTAACCCTGGCCCAGAAGATACACTGGGAGTTTTGATACTTATATCCCAGTTTCTTTTTACATGGATCCGTACCCAGGGCCCTTTAAAAAACACTGTGGTATTATAAAAACCCTCAGGGATCAGTACCCTGGCTAGAAGTAACATGCAGTATGATACATTTTTTCCATACTATATACAGGATTTAAGTACTGTTTCCAAATAAAATTACACCCGTGGTAATTTAAAAAATACATCAGGGATCTAGTACCATTTTGGGCCGAAAATATTTCACTACCGGGATTATTTTAAAAATTTTCCCGTTTCTATTACATTGATCCGTACTGTGTCCCCGTAAAAAAACACTGTGGTTTTATTATAATACATTGGGATCTTGTACCCTGGCCAGAAAAAATACATACAGTAAAGAACATAAAAATTTCCCTTTCTATATTTCATGGATTTCCCTTTCTAGGCCCTGTTTAAAAAACACTGTGGGGATTTTTAAAAAACATCAGGGATCCCTTTACCATGGCTTTGAATTTTACACTTTCAGTATGATACTATAACCAGGGACTTTTATACATGGAAACCCCCTACTTGCCTCGTAAAATTTCCCCTGGGGGGTAAAATTTTTAAAAACTCAGGGATCTTTGTACCAAGGCTGGGAAATTACACTGGGAAATATGAACATATAACCAGTATATTTACATGGATCCAGTAAATGTGCCTAGTAAAACACTGTGGTAAATTATTTAAAAAACCCTCAGGGGGTTTTAATACCATGGCCAGAATATACACTGCAGTATGATACATATATCCATACTATATACAAGGATTTCCCCTTTCTGTGCCTGTAAAAAACACTGTGGTATTATAAATACATCAGAGGGTTTTGACCATGGCTGGGAAATATACCCCTACAGTATGATTTCAATATCCGTTAAATAAATTTTTCATTTGGTTTCCCTTACTGGGGGCCCATAAAAAAACAAATTTTGGTATTATAAATACATCAGGGATCTAGTACCATGGCAAGGGAAATATACACTACGTAAAGAAACATATATCCAGTATATATACATGGATTTCCCGTTTCTGTTCCCCGTAAAATACACTGTGGTAAATTTTAAAAATACATCAAGGGGTCTATACCAAAGGCTTAAATATACATAAAAGTATGATACATATATCCAGTACTATATACATGGATCCCTTTCTAGGGCCCAGTAAAAATTTTACCCGTGGTTTTTTTAAAAAATACATCAGGGATCTTGTAAATATGGCAGAAGTTTTACCCCTACAGTATGTTTCATTAAACCCTTTCTATATTTCATGGGATTTTCCAGTATGGGGCCTAGTAAAAAAACACTGTGGTATTTTAAAACATTCCCGGGTTTTTAGGGAACCCTGGGGTATAAATAAAAACACCCCGCAGTAATTTTTATATAGATCCCAGTTTCTATATACATTTGGGTCCCGGGGACTAAAACCTCGTAAAAATTCAATGGGGGTATTTAAAATACCCTCAGGGATCCCAGTACCATGGTAGAAGTATACACTGCAGTATTGAAAACATATATCCAGTACTTTTACATGGATTCCCCGCCTGTGCCCCAGTAAAAAAACACTTGGTATTATAAATACATCAGGGATCTAGTAATATGGCCAGAAGGGATATACTAAAAGTATGATACATATAACAGTAATAAAATTTTCATGGGTCCATTTCTGTGTTAGTAAAAATACACTGTGGTATTATAAAAAACATCAGGGGTTTAGTTAAATATGGCTAGAAAATATTCCTACAAAAATGATACATATATCCAGTAAATAATACATGGTTTCCCGGTCTAGGCCCCCTAAAATACACTTGGTATTATAAATAAAATCAGGGGTTGGTTTCCCCAAGGCTAGAAGTATTTCACTTTACAAGTTTAAAGTACGTAACCTTATATCCCTTTGGGTCCAGTACTGTTCCTAGTAAAAAAACACTTTTGGGATTATAAATTTCATCAGGGGTTAGTACCATTCTAGAAATTTTTACAATACAGTATGAACATATATCCGTTTCATATACATGGATCCAGTTCTAGGCCTCCCTAAAAAAACACTGTGGTACTTTAAAAAACAAACAGGGATCTAGACCATGGGTAGGGAAATATACACTACAGTATGATACATATTCCCGTAAATTTTATACATGGTTCCCCCGTAAATAGGCCTCTTAAAAAAACACTGTGGTATTATAAAATACAAACAGGGGCTAAATACCATGGCTAGAAATAATACCCCTACAGTATGATCCAGCCCATATAAATTGATCCCGTACTAGGGCCTAGTAAAAAAACAATTTTGGTTTTTATAAATAATCGGGGGTCTAGTAAACCCTGGGTAGAAGTTTACCAAAAAAAAGGGATGATACATAAAATCCAGTACTATATGCAAAGGGGTCCAGTACTAAAAGGGCCCCTTTAAAAAACCTGTTGGGATTAAAAATACATCAGGGGTCTAGTACCCTGGCTAGAAGAAAACACTGCAAATATGATATATAGATTTCCAAATACTATATACATGGATCCAGTACTAAGGGGCCCCGTAAAAAAAACCGTGGTATTATAAAAACCTTTAGGGATCCCAGTACCAAGGCTAGAAGTATACACTAAAGTATGATAAAAAATATCCAGTACTTTTCATGGATCCAGGGACCCGTTTCCCTCTTTTAAAATTTCACTTGGTTAATTTTAAAAAACATCAGGGATCTAGTACCAAAAAGGCTAGAAGTAAAAAAATACCGTATGTTAAAATTTAAAACCAAATACTATTAAAATGGGGTCCCGTATGTTTTCCCATTAAAAAAAACCTTTTTGGGATTTAAATACATCAGGGGTCTAGTACCATGGCTAGGGAAAAATACAAATTTTAAATATGGGGTACATTTTATTTCCCAATTCTAAAATACATGGATCCCCGTACTGTGGCCTAGTTTAAAAAAAAACTGTGGTTTTTTATAAATACATCAGGGGTCTAAATACCATGGGGTAGAAGTATAAACTACGTATGATATAAAAAATCCAGTTTCTATATACTGGGTCCATTTCTGTGCCTAGTTTTAAAAAAACACTGTGGGGATTATAAATACATCCCGGGGAACTAGTACTATGGCAAAAAGTATACACTTTCAGTTTGAAACATATATCCCGACCAATTTACATGGTTCCCGTACTGGCCCCATTAAAAAATTTCCTGTTTGGGATTAAAATACCCTCAGGGGGTTTTTTTAAATATTGGGTAGGGAAGTTTAAACTAAAAGTATGATAAAATATATCCAGTACGTATACACAAACCCGTACTGTTTCCCAGTAAAATACACTGTTGGGGGATTTTTAAATACATCAGGGATCTTTGTAACCCTGGCTAGAAAATATACACTACAGTTAAAATACATAATCCCCGTTTTATATACATGGGTCCAGTACTAGGCCCAGTAAAATACACGTTGGGTTATTATAAATACATCAGGGATTTAGTACCATGGTAGAAGTATACAAAAAAACAGAAAGATACATAAAATCCAGTACTAAAATACATGGATCCAGTACTGTGCCTTTGTAAAAAAACACTGTGGTATTATAAATACATCAGGGGAAACTGTACCAAAGGCCCGAAGTTTTAAAAATTTCAAATATGTTTTTCATATATCCCGTACTATATACCCTTTATCCATTTTCTTTTGGCCCCAGTTTAAAAAAAAACTGTGGTATTATAAATTTCACGGAAACCCAATTTCCATGGCTAGAAAATTCCCTACAGTGGTGTGATACATAAACCAGTACAATATACATGGATCCAAATTTCTAGGCTGTAAAATCATGTGGTAAATTTTAAATACAACAGGGGGGAATACTATGGCCCAGAAGTATACACTGGGAAATTTGATAAATAGATCCAGTACATAACTTTGGTCCAGTACTAGGCCTTGGGAAAAATACCCGTTTTTATTATAAATTACAAAAAGGTTTTTAGTACCATGGCTAGAATTTTTCCTGCAGTATGATCAAAATATCCCTTTCTATATACATGGAATTTCCCGTTTCTGTGCCTCGTTTAAAATACAATTTTGGTATTATAAAATACATCAAGGTTTTGTACCATGGGGTAGAAGTATACCCCTACAGTTGGGGTAAAATTTTTCCAGGGGACTATATACATGGATCCCGTACTGTGGGCCCCCGTAAAAAACCCCTGTTTGGGATTTTAAATAATCAGGGATCTAGGGACCATGGCTAGAAGTAAAACAAATGCAGTATGATACTTTTATCCCTACTATATTTCATGGTTTCCAGTACTAGGCCCAGTAAAAAAACACTGTGGTATTATAAATACATCAGGGTTTTTGTACCATGGCCCAGAAGTATAAACGAGTATGGTCATATATCCAGTACTATATACAAAGGGTCCAGTACTTTGGCCTGTAAAATACAAAGTTGGTATTAAAAATAA
Source organism: Phyllomedusa bahiana (assembly GCA_025379985.1). NCBI lineage: Eukaryota > Metazoa > Chordata > Amphibia > Anura > Hylidae > Phyllomedusa > Phyllomedusa bahiana. The sequence goes on from JAODAL010011455.1 coordinate 11,146, forward strand.
AATCAGGGGTTTTGGGACCATGGCCAAAGTTTACCACTACAGTTTTGAAAACATTTTTCCAGTACCTATTTACATGGATCCGTACTAGGCCTAGTAAAAAACACTGTGGTATTATTAAAAACATTAAAAGGGTTTTTGTTTCCCCCTGGCTAAAGTAAAACACTACAGTATGATACATTAAAACCCCGTACTATATACATGGATCCCTTTCTAGGCTCTTAAAAAAACACTGTGGTTTTATAAATACATTAGGGGTTTTTGAAACCAAAGGCCCGAAGAATTAACCCTAAAAGTTTTGATACATATATTCCCCGTACTTTATACCCTGGATCCAGTACTTGGGGCCCAGTAAAAAAAACTGTGGTAAATTTTAAATCCATTAGGGGTTTTTTACCATGGCCAAGGGGGGGGAAATTACACCCAAGTAAATAACATAAATCCGAAATATATAAATGGTTCCCCGTACTAGGCCTTTGTAAAATACACTGTGGTATTATAAATACATCAGGGATTTTTAGTACCAAAAACAAAAAGTAATAAAACTGCAGTATTATACATATATCCCGTTTCTATTTTACAGGGGTCCCGTTTCTAGGCCTAGTAAAATACACCCTTTTTTATTTTAAAAAACATTTAGGGGTCTAGTTCCCCGGGGTAGAAGGTTCAAAACTACAATTTTGAACATATATTTAAATACTATATACCAAAAGGAAACCGTAAATGTTGCCCAAAATAAAAAACCTTTTTGGATTTTTTTAAATTTCATCCGGGATCCCAATACCAAGGGTAGAAGTATAAAATGCAGTATTTATAAAAAATAACCCTACCCATATACATTTGGGTTCCCGTACTAGGCCTGTTAAAAAAACTGTGGTATTATAAAAACCCCAGGGAAACTATTTCCATGGCTAGAAGGGATACACTACAGTTTTTTGATACCCTATTCCAAACTAAATACATTGACCAAGTTTTAAGGGCCCAGTAAAAAAATTTCACTGTGGGGATTAAAAAAACTTTAAAGGGGTCCAAATACCCTGGCCAGAAGTATACAATACCGTATGAACCCTTTTTATTTTCCCGTTCTAAATACCTTTTTAACCCGTACTGGGCCAGTAAAAAAAACACTTGGGGGTAGTTTAAATTACATCAGGGATTTTAAATACCATGGCTAGAATTTTAAAAAAAAGCGTATGATAAAATAGGGTTTTCCCCGTTAACCCCATTTTCCATGGTCCCCTACTAGGGCCCCGTTAAAAAACACTGTTGGGGATTATAAATTAAACAGGGGTCTGTAACCAAAAGGCTTTGAAATATTTAAATAAAAGGGATGATTTCATATATCCCGTAACCCATATACAGGGGTCCCGTACTTTGGCCTTTGTAAAAAACCCCCTGTGGGAAATTTTAAATTTCTTTAGGGGGTCTAGTACCCCTAGCCCGAAGGGATACACTACAGTTTTGATACAAAAATATCAGTACTATTTTACATGGATCCAGTACTTGGGGCCCAGAAAATAACGTGGTATTTTAAAAAAATACCCCCCGGGGGTCTAGTACCATGGGCCCAAAGTATACCACTAAGTTGGGAAAATATAAGGCCCGTACGTTTTGTTTTTGTTTTTTTTTAGCTTGCAGAAATTGACAGCATTTATTGCTGTGCAGTTTTGCAAAAAAAAACCGCTGTGTGTGAAAGCACCTTAAAGCTTTTAAAAATACACTTTAGTATTAGGCCCTGTTTTTCACAGCGGGGTTTGGGGCCCCGGGTTCAGCCCCGGGTTTCCCCTTTCCAAAAACCCCTTCCCGGGTCTCGCTTTCAAAATCGCGTCTCCCGACGCGGGGTTTGCGGCGCGGGCCCTTGTGGGTTCCGGGGGGGGACGGGTTGGGGGCCCGGGTTGCCCAAAATTTAAAAGGCAAAGGGGGGGGCCGCGTCGGAGCCGGGGCACCCCCCCCCTGGGGATTGGGCCCCCGGGGGAACACCCCCGCGTCCCGCCCGCGCTTGAACCCCCCTTTCAGGGAAAATCCCCCACCGTGGGGAATATAAAAGCCCGGGTTTTTTAATGGAAACCTTTTTAATAAAAATAGGCGGGGATTTTGGGCCCCGGGGAAAACCCCCGTCGGGGAAATCGCGGGCCAATTTTAACCGGGGGCCCAAAACCGTTTCCCCCGGGAAACCCTTTCCCTTAGGGGTTGGGGGTTTCCCACAAAAGGTTTTCTTTCGCATTTTAAGAAGTTCATTTTTAAAAACCGGCAAAAATCCAACGGGACATTTTTTTGCTGCACAGACACAATGAAAAAATCTGTGCCCGAAGTCTTTAAAAGCAAAGGGTTTTTTTAAACCCTTGTATTAAAATTTCCCGCGGAAAAATGCCCCGTGTTGTATATTCTGCAGGATTCCGCCAAGATTTGCCATGGATTCCCATGCATTCAATTGTACGGGGCCGACGGCAAATCCGAAAACTGACTGCGCCAAAAACTGCGATCCTGCCGTGTTCCAGCCATGTCAAAATGCCATTGGATTTTGGACAGCATTTTGACAAGTGCTGCGTAGACCTAGCCTTATACATACACCAGAGATCTACCACTATGGCTTGTAAAATACACTGTAAGGCTATGTTCACACGGCTTATTTTTAAAACTATTTACACGGAAATTTCCGATCGTAAATATTCTGAAATCAGTTGAAAATCAGTTGCAAATAATGTCACTAAGTGGCACGTATTTGTAACTGATTTCCCGACGGATTCAACCATCTCCTTCATTGTTGGTGGTGAAAACCGTCCGTAAAAAATTTACATGCACATTTGTTTTTTCCGTCGGGGTTGCCGTCGTCCCAAACCGCGGCGGGAATCCGGCACGGAAATAAAGCGTGTGTGAACGACGAGCCGTATTTTCTATTGAAATCAATAGAAAATAGGGGTGTTACTTATTTCTGACTGATTTGCCGACGGATTGACGATCGTCAATCCGTCGGCAAATCCGCGGCGAAATAAGCCGTGTGAACGAGGCCTAATATGTCATATAGACCACAAGTCTAGTATTATGGCTAGTAATACACGCTGTAGTATTATACATACATCAGAGTCCTAGTGCTATGAATAGTGACATACCCTGTAGTAATATACAGTACATACACTAGGGGGAATGCGCATTTCACCACGTATTTGCGCTCTAATACAAGCTCGTACAGTAGTGACATGTCAATTATTTGTGCCGAATACGCGCCGCGAGTAATGAATGTCAATGGGGCCGGCGGTACTGTACACGCCGCAGTACATCGTGTGAACATAGCATAAAGGTCTAAGACTTTCTTTGTTGCCCATAGCAACCAATCAGAGCCTTTTCATTTTTCCGGGAAACAGATTAAATTTGAAGGAAGCCTGATTGGTTCTCTAGGCCCACAAAGAAAGTCATAGGCTATGTTCACACGGCTTAATTGCGGGGGAGGGAGGGGGCAGCCTGCCGGCCCCATAGACATTCATTATTCTCGGCTTGTATATGCCGTGAGTAATTGACATGTCACTTCTCTCCCGTATTGTGCGAGCAAGGAGAGGAGATGTAATCCATAGTTCTCTATGAGAACTGGGGATTACCGTAATGACTGGGACGGATTTCACTCCGTAATTTGAGCAGTACGCCGCGAATTACGGGCTGAAATACGTCCCAGTTATTGCCGTGTGAACATAGCTTTAGACCTAGACAGTTTTCATACATGTGGCCCCTAGTGATCTAGCACTACGGCTAATAACATACACTGGAGAATAATTCATATACCAGGTATCTAGGACTCTACAAAATATCTAGGACTATGACTAGTGATGTACAAAATAGTATAACATATATACCAGGGATCTAGCACTATGGCTAGTAGTATACACTGTGGTATGACAATTTAGTATGACATTCACCTGGGATATAGTACTGTGGCTAGTAATGTATAGTACCTGTAGTATTATACATACACTAGGGATCTAGCACTACAGCTGGTAATATACACTGTAGTGTGACAAATACACCAAGCATCTAGTACTTGTGTTGGTTATATACAGAGTGACATGATACATGTAGTACGAGATATACCCAAGCACTGTGGGTAGGAATATACATTGTAGTACTAACACCAGGGATCTAGTTTTATATTGTGTGGTATGATACATGCAGCATGACATACACCAGGGATCTAGCGCTATGGCTAATTGCTTACACTGTATTACTATACATACTCCAGGGATCTAGCACTGTGGCTATTAGTATATATTGTATTACTATACATACACCAGGGATCTAGCACTGTGGCTATTAGTATATATTGTATTACTATACATACACCAGGGATCTAGCACTGTGGCTTGTAGTATACACTGTATGACTATACATACACCAGGAATCTAGCACTGTGGCTAGTAGTATATATTGTATTACTATACATACACCAGGGATCTAGCACTGTGGCTAGTAGTATACACTGTATTACTATACATACACCAGGGATCTAGCACTGTGGCTAGTAGTATACACTATTACTAATTACTATACATACACCAGGGATCTAGCACTGTGGCTTGTAGTATACACTATACTAAAATTTCATACAACACCAGGGGGCTAGCACGTGGGTAGTAGTATAACCCCTGTATTAAATAAAGATCCCCCAGGGAAACTAGCACTGTGGCTAGTTTTAAAAAAAATTGATTAAAAAACATACACCAGGGGTCTACACTGTGGGTAAGGGAATAACATTGTAGTACTATACATGCACCAGGGAAAAAAATACGGGCAAAAAGTAAAAAACTGATTACTTTTAAAATAAAACCAGGGATCTAGTGAGGGCTAGTAGTAAACACTGAATTTCTAAAACCTACTCCAGGATCTAGCACAAAAACCCATTTGTATAACACTAATTTCCCAATTACTATACATACACCAGGGGTCAAAACCCGTTTTGTTAAATAGTAAAACCTTTAGAAATAAAAACACCAAGGATCTAGCACTGTGGCTTGTAGTATACACTGTATTACTTTACATACACCAGGATCTACACTGTGGCATAGTATAAACCGTAGTACTATAAAAATACACCAAAGGGAAACTAGACTGTTTCTTGTAATTTTACAAGAATTTCAAAATAAAACCAGGGTCTAGCCCGTGGCTAGTATATACACTTATTACAAAAATACCCCCAAAGGGTCAAACACTTGGCTAGTGAATAAATTTTTAGTATTAAAAATACACCAGGGGTCCCAGCACTGTGGCTTGTAGTAAACACTTTTATAAAAAACATAAACCAGGGAAAAAAGCACTGTGGGTATTTGTAATATTTTTTAAATTTTATAAATACACCAGGATCTAGGACTGTGGCTAGTATATAAAATTGAAATTTCTAAACATACACCCCGGGATCAAGGGACTGTGGCTAGTAGAAAAGCAAATGTCTTGCTATACATAAACCAAGGGAACTAGCACTGGGTAATAGTATAATTTTAAAATAAAACATACCCAGGAACTAAGCCGTGGTTTTTTGGTAAATGTATTAAAAATCCCGGGAAACTGTGGCAAGTTAAAAATTTTTTAAATGGGAAAATACTTGGGAAAAAAATAGATAATAAAAAAACCCGGGATCAAACTGGGCTATAGTATACACTGTTTACTATACATACCCAGGGGTCTAGTTTTTCGTGGGTAGTATATACCCCGGGGCTTTACAATACAAAAACACCCGGAAAAATTCCAGGTAATCGGGCAAAAAGTATACACTGTCTTAATTTTACATACACCAGGATCCCTTTTTATATTCCCGGTGGTAAGAAATAAAACTCAGGGGTCTAGTGCAAAGGCCCGTAGTATACACTGTCTTAAAATCATACACCCGGGATCTATTATATCAGTTTAGTATGATATATACACCAGGGGTCAAAATTAAATGCATGTGGGAATATACATCAGTTTAATATATACAAACAGGATCTAGTAGTGCTAAGTAATCACTGTCTTACTATACATACACCAGGGATCTAGTTATATGCAGTGTGGTATGATATATACACCAGGGATCTAGTTATATGCAGTGTGGTATGATATATACACCAGGGATCTAGTTATATGCAGTGTGGTATGATATATACACCAGGGATCTAGTTATATGCAGTGTGGTATGATATATACACCAGGGATCTAGTTATATGCAGTGTGGTATGATACATGCAGTATGATATATACAGCAGGGATCTAGCACTGTGGCTAGTAGTATACACTGTCTTAATATACATACACCAGGGATCTAGTTATATGCAGTGTGGTATGATATATACATCAGGGATCTAGTGCTATGGCTAGTAGTATACACTGTCTTAATATACATACACCCGGGATCTAGTTATATGCAGTGTAGTATGATATATACACCAGGGATCTAGTTAAATGCAGTGTGGCATGATACATGCAGTATGATATATACAGCAGGGATCTAGTACTGTGGCTAGTAGTATACACTGTCTTACTATACATACACCAGGGATCTAGTTATTTACAGTGTGGTATGATATATACACAGGGGAACTAGTATATGCATTGGTATGATATATACACCAGGGATCTAGTTATATGCAGTGTGGTATGATATATACACCAGGGATCTAGTTATATGCAGTGTGCTATGACATATACAGCAGGGGTCTGTGGCTAGTTATTTGCAGTGTGGTATGATATATACACCAGGGATCTAGTTATATGCAGTGTGGTATGATACATACACCAGGGATCTAGTTATATGCAGTGTGGTATGATACATGCAGTATGATATATACAGCAGGGATCTAGCACTGTGGCTAGTAGTATACACTGTCTTAATATACATACACCTGGGATCTAGTTATATGCAGTGGGAGTATACGACATTACCCAAAAATCCTTTGTTATTATGCAGTGTGGTGTGATAATATACACCCAGAAAAAGGGGGGATCTATATAAATGCAGTTTTTGGTATGAATTTATATACAACCCAGGGATCTAGTTATATGCAGTGGGGGGGGTATGATATATACACCAGGATCTAGTTTATATGCAGTGTGGTAAAGATAATACACCAGGATCTAGTTATATGCAGTGTGGTGAAAATACAGCAGATGGATATATACAGCAGGGGTCTAGACATGTGGTAGTATATACACCTGGTTCTATTAATATTTTAAAACATACACCAGGGATCTAGATATATGCAGTGTGGTATGATAATATAATCAGCAGGATCTAGATTTTGCATATGTAAATGTTTTAATAAACATCACCCGGGACCAGTTATATGCATGTGTTATGAAAAACATGCGTATTATATATACACCCGGGGTGTATTTGTGCTAGTGTATACAAGCTTAAATAACAACACCGGGAATCTAGTATATATGCAGTGTAGGGATGATAATACACCAGGAATCTAGATATTAATTGCAATTGTTGTGTAGATATATTAGCACCAGGAATCTAGTGAATCATGTGTAGATAATACCATCAGGATCTAGTGCTATGTAGTAATACACTGTCTTAAATAACAAAACACCTGGGATCTAGTTATATGCAGTGTAGTATGATATATACACCAGGGATCTAGTTAAATGCAGTGTGGCATGATACATGCAGTATGATATATACAGCAGGGATCTAGTACTGTGGCTAGTAGTATACACTGTCTTACTATACATACACCAGGGATCTAGTTATATGCAGTGTGGTATGATATATACAGCAGGGATCTAAGTTAATAATGCAGTTAAAATTGGATTGTATACATGCAGGGATGATATAATACACAGGGGAAATATCATGTGTGTGTAGTATATACACAGTCCCGTTAAACTATACATACACCAGGGATCTAGTTATATGCAGTGTGGTATGATATATACACCAGGAATCTAGTTATATGCAGTGTGGTATGATATATACACCAGGAATCTAGTTATATGCAGTGTGGCAGTATGATATATACAGCAGGGATCTAGCACTGTGGCTAGTAGTATACACTGTCTTAATATACATACACCAGGGATCTAGTTATATGCAGTGTGGTATGATATATACACCAGGAATCTAGTTATATGCAGTGTGGTATGATATATACACCAGGGATCTAGTTATATGCAGTGTGGTATGATATATACACCAGGGATCTAGTTATAATCAGTTTAATTAAAACACAGGGGCTGTAGTTAGTATTATTAAGCGTGTGTAAGATATAACACCAGGGATCGTTATATGCAGTGTGTTTTGATAATACACCAGGATCTAGTTATAAAAGCAGTGGGGGTATGATACATCAGTATATAAAATACAGCAGGGATCAGCACTGTGGCTAGTAGTATACACTGTCTTAATAAAACATACACCAGGATCATTTTATGCAGTGTAGTATGATATATGCACCAGGAATCTAGTTATATGCAGTGTGGTGTGATATATACACCAGGGATCTATTATATGCAGTGTAGAAGAATTAAACACCCGGGAAACAAAATTGCATGTTTGGGGTTAATAACACCAGGGATCTAGTATATCAGTGTGTAAAAATATACACCAGGATCTAGTTTAAGGTGTGGGTTTATTATACACCAGGGGGGTCTAGTTATAGCAGGGTAAAAGAACAAACCAGGGGCAGTTTAAACAGTGTGTAGATACATGCAGTTTGAAAAACAGGGACTAGACTGTGGCAATATCACTGCTTATATACTACACCAGGGGTCTGTTATATGCAGTTGGGGGGAATAAACACCAGGGGGCAGTTATTTCAGTGTGGGTTTTAAAAAACACCCGGGGCAAATTTTTTCAGGGGGTATGAAAATATACACCCGGGACTATTTATACAGGGGCTAGACATATACAGCAGGGTCTTGGGTAGTTTTTTTTGAGTTGTAGAATATACACCCGGGCCAGTTAAATTCAGTTGGTATGATAAAATACACCGGGATCTAGTTATATGCATTTTGTATATACAGCAGTTGTTTTTATCAGGGGATTAAACACGGGGTTTTATTAAAAGGGTTTAATAAAAATACACCGGGGTCTAGTTATACAGTGTGTATGAATATACACAAAGGGTCTAGTTATTCAGTGTGGTTGAAAAAACACCCGGGTCTGTTATTTTATGTGGTATGATAATACACCAGGGATCTAAAATTGCATGTGGTATGAAAAAACACCAGGGGGCTAGTTATATGCAGTGTGGATATACATACCCAGGGATCGTTAAATGCAGTGTGGCATGATACATCAGAATATTACGCAGGGGTCTAGACTGTGGGTATAGTATACACGTCTAATAAACATACACCAGGGGTCTATTTTATATGATTTGGGAGAATATACACAGGGATCTATTTTATGGCCCCTTTTTGAAAATAAAACACCGGGATCTAGTTTATATGCATGTGTTAAAATAAACCCCCGGGGCATAAATCAGTGTGGTGAACATCAAAGAATAAACAAAAAAGGGGATTTAGTCGGGGGCTAGTAGTATACACTGTCTTATATACAACACCGGATCTAGTTATAGCAGTGTGGGAAAATACACAGATCTATTTTATCAGTTGGGATAATACACCAGGGAACATTTTTTTGGGGAGTGGGTAATATAATACACAGGGGTCTGTGGGAAAATTTGGGGGTATGAAAATATCCCCCCAGGGGCATTTATATGCATGTGGTTGAATATACACCCCCGGGACTAGTAATGCATTTTGGGATGAATATACACCAGGGATCGTTATATGAAGGGGTATGAATATACACCAGGGATCTAGTTATATAATGTGATAAAATACAAACAACCCCGGATTATTAAAAAAGCAGTGGGTATAATACATGGCAGTATCTGATATATACATCAGGGATTCTACACTGTGGCTATATATACACTGTCTTAATAACATACACCCAGGGATAAACTAGTTATTATCGCATGCGATGAGGGTATGAAATACATAGCACAGGTATTCGAAGATTATATGCAGTGTGGTGTGATATATACACCATGGGACCTAGCGTTTATAAATGCAGTGTGGTAATGAGTATATGACACCATGGATCTATGTTATATGCAGGATGTGGGTATTAAATATACATCAGGGATCTATGACTGTGGCTAACAGTAGTATAACACTGTCTTAATATATCACTAAGACACCCCTGGATCTAGTTTTATATGCAGTGTGGTATGATATATACATCAGGGATCTAGCACTGTGGCTAGTAGTATACACTGTCTAATATTAGCATACCACCAGGGATCTATTATCTTCAGTTGTATTATGATAAATACACCAGTGGAATCTAGTTTATGCATGCGTGGTATGATACATGCAGCATGCATTACACCATTAGCTGCTAAGACGGCAAGCAGCGGGCATCCCTACAACCTCCAGTGCAGTGGGTCACAATAATAGATGATTCCAGACCATTAGTCGGAGGGTCACTGGCAGGGCAGTCTGCAGGCTCCCCCTTTAAGTAATTGAGAGATATGATGTGAAGAGTGCAGGTGAGGGGGTGGGCGTGATCTTCTAATCCAGGACTGCCAGGGAGGAGTGAGAGGAGGAGGGGAATGCGTGCTTTTGTATTGTGAGGGACAAGACCTCGCTTCTGCAGCCTCCTCTCATCTAAGGGGTTTGATCTCCAGAAGCAGCGATCAGGTGAGTGAGCCGCAGCATTAGGAGCAGTCATTTGGGGGAGGTGGTGGGGTCTGCAGTGTGTAGGATACATAGAGGGGTGATCGCCTCTGCTTCATCTATAGCTGTGTCTTGGGCAGGCTGATAGAACAGGCTCCATTGATGCTGGATTTGTCTTTTGTGACAGGAGAGAAGATGTCGGGCCAGACTCTGACAGATCGCATCGCTGCTGCCCAGTACAGTGTGACGGGCTCCGCCGTGGCCAGAGCAGTATGTAAGGCGACCACTCATGAGGTGATGGGGCCCAAGAAGAAGCAATCCTGGGACTTAATTCATCATTGCTATATGTCATGTTCACAGCTGATGTGCACCATGGTGGATCACTGTTTACATGGAGATCCATGCTGTAATCCAGCCTGGGTTGCATTTAAAGGGACAGAATAGGCCTTGCTGCCACCTTAGGGACAAGGCCTGTGTGTAATTGACATAGCACCCAGACCTGGGAGATCTCCCCATTATGTGATCTCCTGGATTCTAGGATGGTGGGGAATGCCTTTTAATGGATGGGTATCACTTACTGTGTGTCCTGCCTATCTGTCATCTCATACATTTCTAGGATAATGTTTTACCTTATGCCTTGTTCAACCTTTTTATAGTACTGGATGGTAGGCTGACCTTGTGGCGCTGATAGTAATTACCTAGGTAAATGAATCATCCCACCACAGCCCCTGACTTCAATTCCTCGCATCTTGGAGACACCCATGGTGAGCTGCCTATCGGTATGCTGGCTCATGACTCTCTGAGAGCATCATGTAGCCAGTGTGGACTAGAGATAGCAGCTTCTTTACTGGGCTGAGTGGATTTTTCTCTATTGAAGAGAATACGTTTGAGGTTCAAGATGGATGGTGTAGTAACAGCATGTTTAGACCTTGTATGGGTCCATGTGCACAGCGCCTCAGCTATTCTGTCGAACTCATATCTAACCAAGTGATAGCCTGTGAAGTCTTCATTTTACCTCCATTTATCTATATGTTTAATATGCAAGGTTGGGGTTGCTGTATGCCGATATAAGGAATTACTAGTTACAAGGAGTTGTCGCCCCCATGTCACTAATTCTACACAGACTTTGCTGGTAGGTATATGTTACATTCTAATGCTTCTGGTTACATTGACCGCTATTAGTGAGTATATTGGAAACTTAGTATAGGATATGTTTCACGAAGGTCTTATTCTTTGCTGCAGTATTTGTGTGTCATTATATAGCCGCTATATTCGCGCTTATTACGTGTGCAAATTACCGTAATTCCATAGCTCTCTATAGAGCGCTATAATGTTACGCGATACGTCATCCAGCTGAGTGTACAAAACGATACGTGACGCCAGGGTGATGAAGTGACATGATGTCAATTTGCTCGTCTCGCGCCGCTGACAATGCCATAGTCAATAAGGTCTAGCACATATAGTAAATATGGCCCCCTCCCCACCACCCCTCGTGCTCTTGAATAACCGCTGGATTAGCGGCTACATAATGGCAACCCCACATATGCCCGAGTGTGAACATACCTTAGTTGATGGAGTGCCACCATTGTTGGAGGTACCGGCTGAGTCTTCGTCTTGCAGTATGACGGTCTTTACCATTGGTCTACAGAAATCCACATGTAATCGAGAGGCCTAGCTGACAGCTGATTAGTCTTTTTATGTGATAAGGATTTGTTTTAAAAATTATTGTTCTAATTTAGTCTATTGTGAAAATAGCTTGTTTTGTGCTTTGAATTGTAATATAAGGCCATGTTCACACGGCTTAAACCTGGACGTATTTCAGTCCGTAAATACCTCCGTTTGCCAAATTACGGGCTGAAAATGGCGTCCCATCATTACGGTAAATTCACAGTTCGCATAGAGAACTATGAATTACGATCTCCTCTCCTACCCGGCGAATACGCCGAGTGAGGGAGATAAGTTGACATGTGAAAATACTCAGCGCGTATACGCGCTGCTGTGTGAATGCATAGTCTATGGGCTGGCGAGAGGTGCAGGTGCCCCCTCTCCGCCCCCGGGGGCCACAAAGGCGTAATTATGTCCCGCAATTAAGCCGTGTGAACCTAGCCTAATTATACTGCTCTATTGACAGGTCACATAGCTATACCCCGGATACAGCAGTGATGGTGTGTTGGGTGCAGGTGCTTGTAAGGGTATGTTCACACGCTGTGTGGGATCCGTGTATAGATGTGTGTTTGGATCAGTGTTTCGGACCCAAACACGTATCTAACAATGTGCAATGTGATTTACATTGCTTGCAGTGTAAAACATGCATCGGCGTTCAGACATCTGATCACCGTGTGTTACATGCGTCTTTCAGATCCGTTCAAAGACTTGACATGTCAATTCTTGATCCGAAAGAGAGCCAAAATGCATCCAAACACGCACCTGCATGTTGGATGCGATTTACGGATCGCGTTTGAATGCGTCTTTTCAGATCCAACACGCCGGGTGAACATCCCCTAAGGGCCTATGTTCAGCGAACGGCTTATTCAGAACCGATTTGCCGCGCGTATTGTACGATGGTTATAATCCGTTCCGGAATCAGTCTGAAATAAGTTGCAGGCCATTTAATATTGCTTTCAATAGGAAATACATGTCGTTGTTCAGACGACACGTATTTCCGTGCCGTATTGCACTGCGGATTTGCGGCCGCAATAAGGCCGGAAAAACAATGGTCCTGTCACTTATTGATCCGGATTCGCTACGGATCACCCATATAATGAATGGAGGTTTGGTAAATCCTCGCCAAATTCATTCCTACACTGTGAACACTTATTTCATCACACTGAATTCCCAACTGATTTCAGAATCTTATTTATGATCGGAAATCCGACGTGAATCCGTTCTGAAATAAGCCGTGTGAACATCGCCTAACTGTGCTGCACTTGTAAGTACATAAAAGTGAACAATGTTACCCTGTAGGAAATGGGTTTGCGGAATGTATTATTTCAGCCTGAAATAGACTTAAAAAAAAAAAAAAAAAGTGGTTAAAAAAAAGGAGGGGAAAAAGGAATAACTTTGAAAATGTTATCTTTATGTTCCCAATTAGGCCCATTTAGAGTGTTGATCGACTTATCGCAAGCTGATCAATGCTCCTTAAAGGGAGTCTTTACACTGCCCTGTTGTTCATATATTTTGATCATTCACGTGCCTGATCACTTTCATTAAAGGGGTTGTCCAGTGCAGGAAAATTCTGTTTAAATGATGCCAGGCTGGAGAAAAATGGAAAAAAAATGGAAAAAGTGAAATGCTCCTTCTTATGCTGCTGCTCTGAAGTCCCTCAAGATCTGCTGCTCTGCGCTTCTGTGTCTTATCCTGACCATGTGAGTGAATTTCTTGTTTGTCAGGATTAAAACCCGAAAGCGTAAACTCGCATATCCCGGGGAGCTGCAAAGCGGCAGCAGCGCAGGATAGGGAGGTGAGAATAAATTTTTATTATTAGTCACTTTTTTCTAATAAAAAAATACCCAGGACTGCCCCTGTAATGCTAGAAGCACATCCCCTCTTTACCATGGGAAATGTGCTGCCGAAAAAAAAAATATATATTTTTAAAAGATGCATAAAGGATATGCTGATTAGGCTTAGTACACTCTAGGTTATTTTGAATGAATGGTGTAACATATGCATTAATATGTTCATTGACTCATGTCGGTTGACGGATGTGCAACATACGTTGACATCGTGTCTATTTTTATATTATCCGTTAAATTTTAACAGATGGGAGATTCAGGGCGCTGCAGTTTTAAAAAAAAAAAAAAAAAATAAAAAAAAAGGAAATAAAAAAAAATTTTTTTTATGTATGTTAATGGAAAATGTATCCTAGTGTGTATGCCCATGTTGTAAACGTTTGTATCGTTCATAATACTATAAACCAGGCATCCTCAAACTGTGGCCCTCCAGCTGTTGGGGAAGCTACAATCCCATCATGCAATTATAGTAATCTATATCAGTGGAATGAAGGGATTTTGTAGTTTCCCAACAGCTGGAGGGCCGCAGTTTGAGGATGCCTGCTATTAACCTACCCAATCAAATTCTAAGGAAAAACGGTTGTCAAACAACTGAAAAGCTAGTTTAAAAAACGGATGTCAAGTGTCCACTCAAAACAGTGCACATTTGGCATACATTTAGCGTATACGTTATAACGTACACACTGTGACGTATGGGTAAACGTACTGTGCACTAAGCCTTCACAAGTGTTTGCTTTTTCATTGCTACCCAAAGGGCTTTTTACACAAGACAGTACTAAGAAACAAGTTAGCTCTACACAAACCCGATAACTCACACACACACAACTTGGGCTGATCATCGTAAGCGCGTGCCGCAGAGTAGCGATATCCACAAGGCTTTGACTTATGTTAAATATATCCATAGATTTCCTTTTACCTGATGGAGACCGTCATGCAAAACCACTGTGTGGTATACATATAAGGATATAAAACAGGTATTTTTTTTTTATTGGGCTCTATAAAGCTGATGAAAGGCTTGGAGGTGGTGTGAACAGAGCTTAAACTGCATTTTACCTGAAATTATTAACAGAAATGCAAAATAGACTTAATGACTAGTTAGGGTAAGTTTACGTGGCTGTTTTCAAAGCGTTTCCTCGCTCAAAACCACGTCAAAAAAGCCTCCAAAACACCCCTGATTCACTTTCCTTTGTAAAGCAGGGTTGTAGTTCACACACAATGAGGTTTTTCAGTGTGTTTTCCGTATTGTACGTGTGGGGAGACATTGCTAAATCCAGCAACCTCCTGCGGAGCTATGAAATTACTGTCATTTCGGCGCGAATGTAATCGCTATATGTGCGGCGAAATACGAGCCAAAATATGCTGGCAGATTATCTTAGCCGTGTAACATAACTCCTAATGGAACATGGCTACACTGTTGCGTCAGATACATCTTAAGCGGATTGTCCCACGACTGCGTCCTAAGAAAACATTAAAAGAGCGAGATGCTCCTGGTACCCCGTAAAGTTAAAGACAACTTCTAACTCGTTAGTCTCAAGTTCACAAGCGGCTTAAAATTGTATAACGAATTTACGGTCCGTAAATTACGCTGCCGGGAGTGCACACAATTACTCACACGAATCACGTCCCATGACATTACGATAATCCTACAGCTTACTCATAGAGCACTATAGATTACGTACACTTCTCCCTGCGTCTCGTCAATCCCGCCGGGCGGGGAGATAAGTGACATGTGAATTACAGCGGCGTATATGTGCCGCTGGTAATGAATGTCTTAGCAGCAGGAGCGCTCCCTCCACACGGCAGTAATTTACCCCCCTGGCATTTAAGCCGTGTGACTCTAGCCTTATACCTTTCTCTAGGCTCCTGTTCCAGCACTGCGTCTCCTTGGGCTATGTCTCCACTGCATCGAACAAAAAACAGCCCGAAAGCGGACATTTTTTTTCCAATGCAGGACCGTAGTTTTTTTTTGTCACACTTATGTCAAAAAAACCTGCCGCGTCGCTATCTCGTTTTTTTTTTTTTTTTTTTTTTTACGCCGGCCCCATACTACCGGTACAATTGTATTGTATGGAAGATGCCAAGAAAACCTACAAAGCGCCGGCATATTTATACCAACATTGTTGTCTATAATACATCCGAGCGCCAGTAAGACAAGCATAAAAAAGATGAGCGTGAAGACTCGCAGCTCGTCTTTTATTTGCCGACCTATAAAGTAGGCTTCATAGGAGACATCGATCGTAATCCTTCGAAAATACGATCATTCATCCTGTGCAGGGGAGACCTATTCTTAGGGCATGTCCCCACGGCACGGGTTTTCGGCCGGTTTTTCAGTCCGCCTGAAAAACTGGCTGAAAACGAGTACAATGCTGCTCTAAGGAAAACCCGTGCAGCAGTCCCCACTTGCACGGGTTCTCCGCCACTGCGCGTTTTTCCACCCGCTGGAGGCAGGTCCGGCCGCAAAACATTGTGGAAGCACAATCTTCCGTCCGATTTCTCTTGGACGGAATCTGTGTTCTCTCAATGGAAGAGAGGGAGGGCTTTGTCTCCGCTCATCGCGGAGAAAGAGCCGCGCCCCCACTCACCTACACTGCCCGCCGTTGACCGTGGGGACGGCCGCAAAACAGGACAAGTACTGGCCGGCAAACCGACCAGTATTTGCCCTGTGCAGTGGGGACGCGCCCTAAGTCTTGTTTTGAATTGCCATCAATTCCACATGAAATAGTCACGGACACCACCACAGCTGCTGATTAGCTACCACTAGTTGACATCACCGTTTGGGAGTGAGCAGCTTCAGTGATGTAAGCAAGGGCGGATTAGCCTACTTCACAGCACATATCAAGAGCTGCTCGCAGCAAAGTGTTGAGAGCATGTCAACAGAAAACAGGAGAGAGGCGCCGCTGGAATCTATGGAGTGCCAAGGAGTTGCTCCTTTCATTTGCTTATGAGGTTGTCAACCCCTTTAAGTGGCCAAAAGCTCTTCTCAACAGAGTTTATTGTAACTGACTCTTTATGAGTCTGTAAAAGCAACTAGAAGTGGTAGATCTAGACAGTTAGTCCCGTAGGTAAAAGCTATTAGCATGCCTAAAAACCAAGAAGACTAAGCAGGAGGGTTTACAGTTTTAGAAGAATGCTTTAAAAAAAGATTGGGAGTTTTACTTTTTAATGATGCCGTAATAATCTTTTTTTTTTTAAAAAAAAATAAAAAAAACAAAAAACCCTGAGGCAGATGGTAATACAACTTTCTAATTACTTCTGCAGTTCAGTTCCCCCAAAGATTAAGGGGCCTCTACCCAAGGGTTTTTCCACAATAGAAAAAGAATCACAAGGAATTAAAAGTTTCCAAAAAGCAAATTTTTGGGAAATATTACATTATAAAAAAATGAAGTGTTAATAAAACACTCCTACCAACATAGCTTTTTTTTTTTTTTTTTTTTTTTTAACCCCTAAACTTTTTTTTGGTCATATAAAAAAGTTAATTTCAAAACAGAAAAACCTACAAAAACATTGTAAGACCAAATTTCCAAAATTTTTCCCCAAAAAAAAAAACCCCCCCCACCCCCCCAAAACCATCTCCAAAATTTAAAAGCAGTAAAAAAAACCATTACAATCATAAAAGCAATGCAATATTAATAACAGTCGTTTTGTCACAATAAATATTGTACCTGGCCTTTTCCGGGGGGGGCCTAATTTCCCCACACTGCCAAGACACAGTTCCCCTTTTAAAAATCTAAAAAAGGAATTCCCCAAAAACCCTATTCCTAATTTTGGGTGAAAGCAGGAATTTCCCACCTACATACTTGGTTTTATTTTTTCCCTTTTGAAAAACCCTTTTTTGCTTTGGAGTAAAGAACCATTTTGGGGGGAAGCATGTCCAAAAACCCCCCTGGGTGGAAAAGCCTCCCCATGGCCCTTTTTTGTCCAAAAAGAGCAAGGCTTAAAAAGTAAAAGGGGTGTCCCCACAGGGACCCGGTTTGGGGGCCGTTTTTTTTAGAAAATTTTTTTGGGTTTTTCAGGGCCGCTGAAAAAAAACCGGCCACCAAAAATAAAAAACACCGGGCCCCTTTTGGAAAACCCTTTCACAGTTCCCACTTGGGACAGGTTTTTTTTGAAGGGGGGGAAAAAAAATTGAACATGTTCAAATTTTTTTCCGTCCGGTTTTGGAAAGGAATGTGAAACCCCCTAAATTTTAATGGGAAGGGGGGGCTTTTCTTTCTTAAAAAACGCAGAGAAAAGGGCCCTCCCCCGGCCGTGGGGACGGGACTAAAAAAGGAAAAAACCGGGCCGGGTAACATACCGGGATTTGTCCCCTTTTTCGGGGGGGAGACCATAAGGGATGGTTGGGGAACGGGTTTTTTTGGGCAGATGAGAAATTGTCCAAATTTAAACCCAAAACCCAAGGGCCTGCCCAAGAAACCCGGAATGTGAAGAAATGAAGAGTGGAGGAGTGGAACTTTGGAGGCCCAAAAAAGGGGGCAAAAGGGGGGATATGAGGGTTATTCTTCCCCCACACTGTCCTTAAAATTTTAACTAAATGGGAAAACAAAAGTTGTGGGTGTTGCCTCCCATGATTTGGGAAACCCCTTTAGTGGTTTAAAAGGGGTGTTCACAACCCGGGTTATTTTGGGCACGGATTTCAGCCGTTTTGCGTGGTTTCGGCGCTGCCCAAAAAGGCTGGAACCGTCCCAGCCATTACCGGTAATCCAAACTTCTCATAGAGGGAAATATTTATTTCCGACTCCTCTCCCGCTCGGGGAATTCCCCTTGGGGGGGGAGAAAATGACATGTTTTATTATCACCCCGGGGGGTTTCGCCCCCCGTTGGGTTTAAAGAAAGTTATTTGGGGGGCCGGCGGCCAGGCCCCCGACCCCCCCCTTTTCCCCCAACCTTAATTGCGGGGATATCCAATTTTCCCCCAAATTAAGGGTTTTAATAAAACCGGTGAATCGGGAAATAAGGCCGTGTTCACACGGCCCTTTTTCACGGCTGGGTTTTGGGGCCGAAAAAAAAAGTTTTAAAGGGGGAAATTTTTCCCCCCCCGGCGGATTTTTCCCGGGGGGGAAAGGGGCGACGGAACCACTTTTTCTCAAAGAGACAGTGGATTAACCCTAAGGGGAATTTCCCACGGGTTTTTTGCCGGGATTGGGAAACGCAAAAAGGGGGCGGGTTAAAAAACCCCCAATCCCTCGGGAAGAAAAACCGTTTTGAACGGGCCCTTTAAGTTTTTGCAATTTGTGGTATTAATTCCTCCCTTGTACAAATTTAAATTTATTATATTTTGGATTTAAAATTTAAAAGGGGTCTCTCCTCTCAGAAAAAATTTGTTTTTACAAATCGACAGGACGTTTCCCTTCATATGCCGTGGGGGAAATAAGTATTTGAAAAAGGGGAAATTTTTAAATTTTTTTCCCCCCTCGAGAAAAGGGGAGGTCTGTTTTTTTTATGTAGGTACACTTCAACTTTGAGACAGAATCTTTAAAAAAAAAAACCAGGGAAAATCAAAACTGTATATTTTTAAAAAATTTTAATTTTTGCATTTTTTTTACATGAAATTAAAATTTTATAAAATTTGAAAAAAAAAACTTTTTCTTTGGTACAAAAAACCCTTTGGGTTTTCAATTACAGAGGTCAAAGTTTCCTGTAGTCCCCTTGGGGCGAAAATTTGCAGGGCACTGCGAAGGGGTTTTTCCCTATTCCAAACTTCTCCGATCTTTCAAGTTTCAGGGCTATCGCTGCGCTACATTGAGTTTCAGGTCCCTCCAAAGATTTTTGGTTGGATTCAGGTCTGGAGACTGGCTAGGCCACTCCAGGATCTTGAAATGCTTCTTAAGGGACCCACACGTTTGTTGCCCTGGCTGTGTGTTTCGGGTTATTTTCCTGCTGCAATACCCAGCCACGACCCATCTTCAATGCTCTCACTGAGGGAAGGAGGTTGTTGGCCCTATCCATTCTCCCTTCAATACGGTGCAGTCGTCATGTCCCCTTTGCAGAAAAACACCCCCATAGTATGATCTTTCCACCCCTATGCTTCACAGTTGGGATGGTGTTCTTGGGGTTGTACTCATCCTTCTTCCTCCAAACACAGCGAGTGGAGTTGATTCCAAAAATTTATTTTGCTCTCATGTGACCACATGACTTTCTCCCATGCCTTCTCTGTCTCTCCCAGATGGTCATTGGTGAACTTCAGATGGGCCTAGACATGTGTTGGCATGAGCAGGGGGACCTTGCTTACCCTGCAGGATTTTAATCCATGACAGCCTAGTGTGTTACTAATGGTAATCTCAGAGACTGTGCTCCCAGCTCTATTCAGGTCATTGACCAGGTTCTTTCCATGTAGTTTTGCGCTGATTCCTGACCTTTCTCTGAATCCTACTTACCCCAGCAGGCTAGATCTTGCATGGAGCCCCAGAGAAAGATTGACAGTCCTCTTATGTTTCTTCCATTTTCTAATAATTGCGCCAACAGTTGTTGCCTTCTCATCAAGCTGCTTGCCTATTGTCTTGTAGCCCATCCCAGCCTTGTGCAGGTCTACAGTTTTATCCCTGGAGTCCTTAGACAGCTCTTTGGTCTTGGCTATGGTGGAGAGGTTGGAGTGTGATTGATTTTGTGGATAGATGTCTTTTATACAGGTTACCAGTTCAAACAGGTATGGTTAATCCAGGTAATGAGTGTATAGTAGGAGGGCATATTAACCCCTTCCCGACATTGGACGTATGCATACGCCCTAGCGGGAAGTGACTTCCCACAAATGGACGTATGCATACGTCCTGGCGATCGCGCGGGCTTGCGGGCGAGCCGCGCACGATCACGACATGGAACCAGCAGTAAATTACCGCTGACTTCATGCCCTATCATCCCCGGCCGGAGTGAGCTCCGGCCCCGGGTGATTAACGCTTCATTACCGCAGCCTGTCATGACTGTGATAATGAAGCCGCAGGCAGGAGGAGTGAGCTCCTGCTGCCTCCGATCCGGCGCAGCAAGCGGCGGAGATCATAGTTGCCAACTTTTGAAAGTGAAAAAGCGGGAGACTCTAGTGGGCGGCGCGCTTTTAGCGCGCCGCGGCAAAAATTTGCATGGACACGCCATCTTGTCGGTATGCCACGCCCCTTCAAAAAGCCACAACCCACTCCACCTAACTGCATAACGGCTTTGGAAGAAAGCCAGGTAGATGCCCTTATAGCCAGGTAGTAGCCCCCCAAACCCAGGTAGTGCCCCTTACAGGCTGGTAGAGGCCCCCTTGTAGCCAAGTAGATGCCCCTCTGTAGCCAGGTAGAGCCAAATTTGTAGCCGGTAGGTGCCCCCTTTGTTAGCCAGGTAGGTGCCCCCCTTGTTAGCCGGGTAGGAGCCCCCATTTTTTTCCCAGGTAGTGCCCCCATTGTTGCCAGGTAGTGCCCCCATTTTTTGCCGGGTAGTGCCCCCATCTTTTTAGCCCAGGTAGTGCCCCCATCTTTTAGCCAGGTAGTGCCCCCATCTGTTAGCCAGTGATGCCCCCATCTTTTAGCCAGGTAGTGCCCCCATCTTTTAGCCAGGTAGTGCCCCATTGTTTTGCCAGGTAGTGCCCCCATCTTTTAGCCAGGTAGTTGCCCCCATCTTTTAGCCAGGTTGTGGCCCATATCTTTGCCAAGTAGTGCCCCCATCTTTTAGCCAGGTAGTGCCCCCATCTGTTAGCCAGGTTTTGCCCCATCTGTTAGCCAGGTAGTGCCCCATCTGTTAGCCAAGTAGTGCCCCCATCGTTAGCCAGGTAGTGCCCCCATCGTTAGCCAGGTATGCCCAACTGTTAGCCGGGTTTAGTGCCCCATTGTTAGCCAGGTAGTCCCCCATCTGTTAGCCAGGTAGTTCCCCCCAATTGTTAGCCAGGTAGTGCCCCATCTGTTACCCAGGTAGTGCCCCCTCTGTTGCCAGGTAGTGCCCCCTCTGTTGCCAGGTAGGGGCCCCCATTTGTTAGCCAGGTAGTGCCCCCATTGTTGCCAGGTAGTGCCCCATTTGTTGCCAGGTAGTGCCCCTTTTTTGCCAGGTAGTGCCCCCTTTGTTGCCAGGTAGTGCCCCCTTTGTTAGCCAGTAGTGCCCCCCTTTGTTAGCCAGGTAGTGCCCCCATATGTTAGCCAGTTAGTGCCCCTTTTGTTGCCAGGTAGTGCCCTTTTGTTCCCAAAGGTAGTGCCCCTTTTGTTGCCAGGTAGTGCCCCCTCTGTTAGCCAGGTAGTCCCACCCTCTTTTGCCAGGTAAATGCCCCCATTTTTTGCCAGGTAGTTGCCCTCTCTGTTAGCCAGGTAGAGCCCCTAAAGCTAATAAAAATAAAATAATAAAATCACTTACCTTTACCGGGCTCCTGCAGCGCGGCCAGCTCCTGCCCGATTCTTAAAGCGGCGCGGGGGGAAGTGAGAGAAAGCCGCGCGTCACCCCCTGCAGCCAGCGCGTCACTTCCCCCTGCGCCGCTGAACTGTATTTTACGGGCACACACCGGCGCCGTACATACAGGAGAGGGGGGAGGAGGGAGCGATCCCTCTGCCTCCTCCCCCCCACAGTGAAAACCGCGGCGGGTGAGCGGCCGTGCGGCCCCCTGCACCCGCCTGTAGGAGCGGCCCGCGGCGCAAGAGTAGGCCCGCGCTACTCTTGCGCCGCGGTAATTTAAAGGACCCCCCCCCGGGCCTGCAGGCGGCGGGAGGAATGCCAACTCCCCCGGAGGGCGGGAGGGGACCCCAAATAGCGGGGACCCCCCCGCCAAAAGGAGAGTTGGCTTGTAAAGGCGGAGATGCCGCTCGCCGGTCTCTTACAGGACTCCCCGGATGCTGTCTGAAAGCATCCAGGTAGTCTGGTGACATCACCATGCCCACAATGCATTGTGGGCATGGTGTCAGTCGTTGCCATGGCGACCGATACACAGCAGTAACGCTGTGCACAGGTCCCCTATTTAAACAGCAATCTAACGATTGCTTTTCCCCAGTGGGGATTTGTTGTTAAAAAATGTAAAACACAAAAAATGTAATTAAAAATACGTACACCGCCCTTTTTACAAACGCCAATCGCCCCCCAAAATATCACAAATAAAGTACCCATATTTGGTATCGCCGCGTGCGTAACAACCTGCCCTATAAATCTGTCGCATTAATTAATCCGTACGGTGAACGCCGTAAAAAACAAAAAACAGTCACAGAACTGCGATTTTTGTACATCCTGAAGCACATAAAATGGAATAAAAGCGATCAAAAAATCATATAAACGCCAAAGTTGTACCAATTAAAACGTCAGTTCTTCCCGCAAAAAAAAAAAGTCCTTCCACGTCTCTGTGTACGGAAAAATAAATAAGTTATGGCTCTCAGAAGACAGCGATGCATAAATTTTTATTTAACACAATAAAAATACTTTCTTTTTTTGTTAAAGTGCTTCAAAATTAAAAAAAACTAATATAAATAGGGGTTTATGGGATAATCGTATCGACCTAGAAGTAAAGCTAAGGTCATGGATAACTGCACGGTGAGCGCTGTTAAAAATAAAATAAAAAAACACTAGGATGGGAGTATTTTCTTCACCCTGCCTTCCAAAAACCGAATTTAAAACTGATCAAAAAAGTCTTGTCCCCCCAAAAATGATACCAATAAAAAAAGTCAAAAACCCCATCCCGCAAAAAACAAGCCCCTACACAGCTCCGTACACAGAAAAAATAAAAAAGTTATGGCTCTCCAGACTATGGGGATGCAAAAAACGTGTTTTCTTTTTTGAATAAAAGTTTTTTTATTGGTAAAAGCAGTAAAACATAAAAAAAAATATACAAATTGGGTATCGCTGTAATCGTATCGACCTGCTGAGTAATACTAGCATGACAGTTATACTGCACGGTGACCGCTGTAAAAAAAAAAAAAAAAACACTACCCGGAATGCTGTATTTTGTTCAAAATGCCCCACAAAAACCTTAATAAAAAGTGATCAAAGCGGCATAAGCCCCCCATAATGGTATAATAAAAACGTCAACTTCAATCCCACAAAAACAAGCCCATAATCAGCTCCGTATACAGAAAACTGAAAAACGTTATGGCTACAGAACAGGACAACATAAAAACAATTTTTTATAGACCCATTTCTATTGTGTTTTAAAAATAATAAAACATAAAAAACATATAAAATCTATATCATTTGCAATTGTTACCGACCCCATAGTAAAGATATCCTGTATTTTTACTGCACGGCGAACGCTGTAAAAATTTAAGCCCAAAAAACAATGGCGGAATCGCGTTTTCCCCTCATTTTCATAGCCCAATGCAAAAAACAACAACTTTGGAACACCTGTGCACCCAAAATGTACAATACACCCCTATATGAGATCCATGAGGGGGGCTGAATCCAAAATGGGGTGACTTCTGGAAGGTTTCACCTGTTCTGGTACTTTGGGGGCTTTGTAAATGCGACATGGCCCCACCAAAATCTGCGTTCCCAAAAGCCAAATAGCGCTCCTCCTCCCCTTTTACGCCCGGCCCTGCGCCCAAACAGCAGTTTACAACCCACATGTAGGGTATTGCCGAACTTGGAAGAAATTGCGTAACAAAGTTTTGGATGCCTTTTTACCAGGATGCCTTGTAAAAATTAAAAATTTTCAACTAAATTTGCAGATTATTGGAAAAAAAAATGTTTTTTCATCTTCACAGCCTAACGCAAAAAAAATTTGTGACACACCTGTGGGGTCGATATGCTAACTACACCACTGGATATATTCCTTTAAGGGGTGTAGTTTCCAATATGGGGTATTTTTAGGGGAGTTTATTAAGTTTTAGTACCTTAGGGTGCCCGCAAACCTGAAATGGCCCCTAAATAAAATCGTAATGAAAATGAGGTCCCAGAGTCCAGTAGGTGCTCCTCCTATTCTGGGGCTTGTGGTTGAGCCAAATAATGCACAAGGGCCACCTATGGGATATCTCTGAAAACGGCAGAATTTGGGGAATCAATATTAATTTGCATTTCCCTGATCACATTTACCGTATTCTTGTGAACAATGTATAAAAATTTAAAATCTGCAAAAAAAAAGTGAGATTTTGAAATTTCACTTCCACTTTGCTTTAATTCCTGTAAAAAACCTAATGGGTTAATAAACTTCCTAAATGCTGTTTTGAATAGTTTAAGGGGTGTAGTTTCTTAGATGAGGTCATTTATGGGGGTATCTAACATACAGGCAATCAAAGTCACGTTAGAAACTGGGACTGGTCCCTAAAAAAATGTATATTGCAAATTTTCTTGAAAATTTGAAAATTACTACTAAATTCAAAGCCCCCTAAAGTTGTAAAAAAAAAAAAAAAAAAATTTAAAAAAATGATTCCAAACTCAGCAGACATTGCTAGATTGCTAGTTAAAAAATTTTGAGTGGAATAACTATCTGTTTACATGCAGAAATTTTTGAAGTTTGAAATTGGTAAATTTTCTAATTTTTCACGATTACTTTGATATTTTTCACAAACAAGGATTTTTTGGACCAAATTTCTTACTATCTTAAAGCAAAAATGTGTCACGAGAAAACAATCTCTGAATCACATGGATAGGTTAAAGTGTCAAAAAGTTATTCTCACATAAAGTGACAGATTTAAAAAATGGGGCTCTGTCAGAGAGGCCAAAACTGGCTCCGGCAGTAAGGGGTTCAAGAAAACTAGCAGGTCTGTGAGAGGCAGAATTCTTCCTAGTTGGTAGATGATCAAATACTTATTTCATGCAATAAAAGAACTTACAAATTCGGCAGTGTATCAAAAACTTTATTTTCCCCAATGTGTATGAACATATGCCACTGAGTCACATTATTATGACCACTTTCAACATTGACAGCGTGTAGCACAAAAAGGAATATTACATGAGGTGCATTGGCTTGGTGAGTTTATAAGGTGTTTGATAGGCTGTCCACACACATCCCTTTTTGTTGTCATGAGTGACAGGGGCAATTTAATCAGATTTGCCAATAGAGATGATTATTGACTTTCAGGCCAAGGGTGACAGAATTTTTGAAACTGCGTGGTTTGTGAACTTTTCGTGTGCTGCTGTAGTAAGAAGTGTATCGTGAGTGGACAAATGGCGCCATTGTGAATAAGCCAATTGGAAACTGTAATTCACCATGTGCTATTGGTGGGAGAAGTGAACATTGACTGTGAAGGTACGTGAGGGTGGATTGACCCGTTACAGTGAAGCTGCTCCCCTCCAAAATGAACCAGGGGGCTACCAGACGTGTATCTAAAGCATTCTGGCAAACCCTGTTGCACATGGGGCTCCACAGCAGATGGATGGTCACTGCACCTCTGCTAAAGAAGTTGTATCGGCAGAAAAGGCTTACATTTTCAATCAGAATTGGACTTGCACTGATTGGCAAAGGGTTGCCTTTTCTGATCAGTTATGTATTCTGCTTTATAGAATGGATAAATGTTGGTGTGTCAGAATAGAGAACCTGCAACCATTGCTGGAAGAACATCTTGGGTTGGCAGATGTTATAGTCTGAGAAATGTTTTCATGGCATTTTCTAGGCCTATTTATCCATGTGGAAGGCACGGTCAACCAATTTGGGTAGGAATTGCAGATTACGTAGATTTATGCACGCTGAATGTCTTCCCTGGAGCAGATGGGAATGTCTTTCAGCAAGACATTGGTTGTAAGAACATGACCAAAATTGCCAAGTACCACCCTGGCCCCCTAATTCTCCAGACTCAAATCTACTTAGCCATCTTTAGGACTAATTTGACCTTTATGTTTGCTCTATTGATCCTTCCCCATGGACCCTTCATCATCTGTGGATTGGATTGCTGTCAGCATGGATCCAAATACCTGACACAACACACCAGGACCTTAGGCCGTGTTCACACGGCTTATTCCCGACGGATTTGTGAGCCGTATTGAGCTCACAAATCCGCCGTGAATAAGGGGCGGGGGCGGGGCCGGAGCGCGGCGGGGGTGCCGCTCCCGGCCCCATAGACAATGCATTGTTTACGGCGCGTCCGCGCCGTAAATAATGTGCATGTCACTTTCTCCCCCCGCGGCGGATTCGCCGAGCGGGGAGGAGCGACGGAATCCACTGTTCTCTATGAGAGCAGTGGATTACCGTAATGACAGGGACGGATTGGCGCCGTACTGCAGCGCAAATCCGGCGCGGAGTACGGCGCCAATCCGTGCCCAAATAAGTCGTGTGAACGAGGCCTTATTCACTTCCAGCCCGTCTAGCTGCTGTCTGTGCTACACAAGAGGATTACTCTGGGTAGATCTAGCAAGAAAACAGTTCACAAGATATGCAGTTTCAGAAATACTGCCACCCTGGGCCCGAAAGCCAATAATCATCCCTCTTTGCAGCTCTGATAAAATGCCCCTTTTACTAAAGACCACAACAAGAGATGTGTGTGTAGACTGCCTCTACCCCTCCAAACCAGCTAATTACGCGACTGCCTCCATGTGCTACGCGCTGCTAATGCTGGAAGTAGGAAGTGGTCATAATAATGTGACTGCTGTGTATTTGTAGTTATACAATTCATTAATAGACCTAAAGTCAGTTGCTGTTTGCAGCAGATCCTTTATATCCTGTAAACTACTAGGTGAGGTCTCTAATGACTAGTCTTTTTCCAGCCAATCCCAAGACTCTTGATACGATTGAAATCTTAGTGTGTCAGAGTACATTAATCTTCTGAAAGATGCCTCCGTATGTCGTGTATACTGTTGCCATGAAGGGGTGAACATAGTTACATAGTTTGTAATCCCGAAAAAAAGACAGACGTCCATCCAGTGCAGCCTATTGTGTTGATCCAGAGGAAGGCAAAAATACCCCCATGAGATAGAAGCCAATTGTCCTCATTTAGGGAAAAAATTCCTTCCCGACTCCAATCCGGCAATCGGAAAAATCCCTGGATCAACGACCCTTCTCCAGAATCCTAGACACTATAACTTGTTATATTACGCTCCAGAAATGCATCCAGACCCTTTTTGAAATGTTATTGAATTTAACATGTGGCAGAGAGTGCCACAGTCTCCCTGCTCTTACAGTCAAGAATCCCTTTCTATGTTTATGTAGAAACTTTCGTTCCTCTAGGCATAGAGGATGCCCCCTTGTTCTAGATACAGTCCTGGGTATAAATATATCTTGAGAAGATCCTCTATATTGACCTTTGATGTATTTAAACATATTTATTATGTCCCCCCGAAGCCGTCTTTTCTCTAAACTAAATAACCTAATCTTGCTAATCTTTCTGGGTACTGTAGTCCACCCAGTCCTTTTATTATTTTTGTTGCCCCCCTTTTGGGTACCTTTTCAAGCTCTACAATGTCTTTCCTGTGCACTGGTGCCCAAAACTGTACACAATATTCCATGTGTGGTCTAACCAGTGACTTGTATAATGGGAGAATAATGTTCTCATCATGTGCCTCTATGCCCCTTTTAAGGGAATGTTCACATGGCGTCTTGCATCCGTGTGAACATATGCTTTTCAGATGCGTCTTGGGAGCCGACAGAACGGACCCAGAGACGCATCTAACAGTTAGGCCTCTTTTCACACGGCTTATTTCAGAACGTATTTACAAGGGATTTCCGATGTAAATACTTTCTGAAATCAGTTGAAATCAGTTGCAAATAAGTGCCACTAATTTGTGCACGTATTTGTAACTGATTTCCCGACGGATTCACCATCAACAATCATTGTAGAGGGTTTGAATCCGTCCGGAAATAATTGAAAAGTCAATTGTTTTTTCCGCCGATTGCCGTCGTCAATCCGCACGGCAACCCGGGAACGGATTTTTGGCGTCGGTAAACCCGACGCGCCGTATTTTCTATTGAAATCAATAGAAAATGGGCCCTTTTACTTATTTTGGACGGATTTGCCGACGGATTGAGACGATCGTCAATCCTCGGCAAATCCTCCGAAATAAGCCGTGGAACGAGGCCTTAGCGGTGAGTTTATCAGCGGATACTCAGCGGAGGTCACATGAGAGATCGCCATTGCGTGCCTGTTGGGTCCGTCTTGCAAAGAATTGGTGATATCTCATGTGAACGCCGCTGCGTGTTCCTCATTGCGGGTAGTAATAATCTCACTGCTAATTGTTAGATGCGTCTCTGGGTCCGTTCTGTCGACCCCCGAGACGCATCTGAAAAGCGGATGTTCACACGGATGCAAGACGCCATGTGAACATACCCTAATACATCCCATGATCTTGTTTGCCTTGGCAGCTGCTGCCTGACCCTGACTGCTACAATTAAGTTTACTGTCAACTTAGATTCCCAAGTCCTTCTCCTCCATGTCTGTTTTTCCTTTTAACGAATATATTTTATATGTATTTATGATCAAATATCTGGACAATATTAACTAAACACCATGGGTCCCCTGACAGGTGTGGAAGTGCCACTTTTATTACCTTCCAGTATCACATTGGAGGTATTACTATGAACCAATTTATAGGACACCATTTTAATACAGCTTTCTAACTGGTATAAGAAGCAGAATTTAAATGCTTGTCTATAAGAATATCATACAGTTTCCTGTTATACAAGTCTGGGCTCCCCAACAGGCGCTCCCAGGAACCATTGGTTTCCTTGAGACCTAATCATTGTTTCCATAGAACATAAATGCATCACTTTTCCAATTGCGAAGGTAAACTGAATGAGCCTGCTCAAAGATTCCTAAGGCAATGTTCATACGGCTTATTTGAGGGCGTAATTATTTGAGGGCCGGCCCATAGACATCATTACTAGCGGCGCGTATATGCCGCCAGTAAATGACATGTCACTTATTCTCCCCGCGGCGGATTCACCGAGCAGGGAGAGGAGACGTAACCCTTAGTTCTCTATGTGAACTGTGGATTACCGTAATGCCTGGGCCGTATTTCAGCCCGTAATTACGTGGCGTACTGCGCGAATTACAGCTGGAATACGTCCCAGTCATTACGGTAATCCACAGTTCACATAGAGAACTATGGATTCCGTCTCCTCTCCCTGCTCGGTTAATCCGCCACAGGGGGAGATAAGTGACAGGCTTTGCTCACACGGCTTATTTGCGGGGCGTAATTACGCCCCGCAATTACGCCGTGTGGGCGGGAGCGGGCGGCCGGCACCTCGCCGGCCCATAGACTTTCATTACTAGCGGCGCGTATACGCTGCTAGTAAATGACATGTCACTTCTCCCCCCGCGGCGGATTCGCGGAGCAGCGAGAGGAGACGTAATCCATAGTTCTCTATGAGAGCTGTGGATTACTGTAATGACTGGGACGTATTCCAGCCATAATTCACGCACTATGGCGCGTAATTACAGACTGAAATCTGTCCCATTTTAAGCCGTGTGAACATAGCCTTATAGAGCAATAGACATGTCTGAGGAAAAGCATACCACTAGAAAAGAAGGATCGAATGTGTAACCCATCCATGAACCAAGATTCTTTGAGGCAGGAATGGCCATAGGTGTTCCTCAGGGGTGGAAACCTCTTTCATGGGGTTATCTTCTTTGGGAACAAAAGGTCGGGCATGCTGAAATTTAACAATCCTCATTTTCCCAAGCATCTGAAACAAAAGGGCAATTTGACATATTGTATTGCCAATTTAACCTACTAGTTTAAGGGGCGGATCCATGGCTAAATCCACAGCATTTCTGTAGTAAAATCCGTGCTTCAAAACAAGCACCAATTAATGCGGCGTTTTCTAAATTGACTTCAATGCCTACTCCAATTATAGTCCGTCTAGAAACCTCTTCACAAAATCCACACTAGTTGATAGTTTTGAAACATGTTTTTTTTCTGCAGATTTAGCCACAGATTTTGCAGCGGATCTGCCCTATGTGAACACACATTGACCGTTGTTAAAGGTCACAACTTCTTGTGTAATATCAGTAGAGAATATATAGTTCTTCTGCTGACACCTCAACACAATTGACGTGATCTTACCGCTGCTTCAACCCACTTGTCTTCTTATTGATGTCATAAGCTATTTTTTCTGTCCACTACTTCACTTTGCATTATTTTACCTTATTTCTAACGAGAAAAAAGAAAATATAGCGCATATTTGTCCTGTCAGAAGCGATGAGGATGATGTTCCAGCTAATGGTACCACCAATGCTACGTAATGTAATAATATAATAAATGTACATTACAATGAGCTGGAGAAGTTTCACGTGCAACAGCTAATCATATCACAATGGAGGATGACATGAAACACACAAATGTCATTAGAATGTATTTATTGTTCTGCTTCGGACTGGAGTTGGGCAGATGTTGCTGAGAACCTCTGATTCCCTAGGAGACTAATTTTTATCATCTGGTCCTTAATTATTACCCAGGAATGACAATGCAAGCAACGTCGCAGAGTAAGCACTAGAAAGTTGCACTGTAAATGACCCTGCTACCATTGTGATTCTCTGCGGCTTGCTTCTTTGTTACCCAGGCACAACAGATTTTGTGAAGGCATCCTGTGCTAGATCAGCTGTAGATGATCACCATTGGAAAATGACCAGTTAACCTTTTTGTAGATGACCCTTGTTAGGGTGTTTTCACACAGCGCAGTTTTGGTGCAGTTTTTACTGAGCTTCAATTAACTGCCTTTATTACTAGCAAGCCATTTGCACTTTCCAAAATTGTTTAGAAAGTGAGTAATCAATGAGTGTGTCTATAATCCCCAAGACTTCAAACACAGTGATGGATTACTTACTTGAAACGCCTTTCTGAACAATTTAGACAACTGAAAGCAGCTTGCTGGTAATAAATGGAGTTTAATTGGAGCGCAGTTAATACTGCACCAAAACTGCGCTGTGTGAAAGCACCCTTATGGTTTCCTTCCACACTGTGGCCGAGCTGCGATGAATCAGAGTTAAAGAATTAGCATGTTCATTTCTGTCCACATCAGAAAAAAATCAAATGAATGGGACCTGGATTTCATTTGGATTTTTTTTATGTGGAATCAGATGCCGAACACACGTCGAATTTGTGTTCAAATGCATTGTGTTAGCAAGGTGCAAGATAATACACTGAACTGCAAGCCACTTGCACTAAAAACTTCTGCTGTTCAACCCCCGATAAGTGGGCATGATGTCGGTTCTTTTCACAAGGGTTTTCATATGTAGCTGTTTTTTTTCTATTCTCTCCTCCTGTACAGGGTGTGGGTGGGTCTACAGCCGTGACTGACATTTCAGCTCTTCTTGCTCCTACTTCTAGCTGAGCCTGTTACAAGGATATTGGTGATGGAAGGGTTTTGAAAAAGAATTACACTGTCCAAACAAGATGGCTGGCTTCAAATGTGCGCTAGCAGAGTTCTGTCACACAAGAGGACACCCAGGAATAGTTGGTAGTCTTACTAAAAATACACGAGTCACAATATTATGACCACAGCGAATGTCCAGAGTATCCGCTGTCTGCTGCACACACAGCAGCTAGATGAGCTGAAAGTGACTCCATTAAATCATGGTAGGTTGTCACAGGTACCCTGAGCCATGCTGACTGCAGTGCATCCCACAGCTGCTGGAGGGTGTGTAGAGAAGAAAACACAATATAGGTGGGCCTGTAGGTGCTCAATTGGGTGAAGGTCTGGGAAATTAGGGAGCCAAGGTAGTACTTGGAAGTCTTGGTGATGCTCTGACTGTCTCTCTGTTGGACTGGCCCACCGGATGATCCTCCAGTGGGCCATGGGATCGACACATACACTGCCAGTATGTGCTTCCCTAGGACATGCATACAGTTAGGGGCCGTTCACACAGCTTATTTCGGCGCAGATTGGCGCCGTACTGCGCACGGATTTGTGCTGCAGTACGGCGCCAGTCCGTCGCAGTAATTACGGTAATCCACAGTCCTCATAGAGAACAGTGGATTCCGTTGCTCCTTCCCGCTCGGCGAATCCGCCGGGCGGGGAGAAAGTGACCTGCACATTATCCAGGCGCAATACGCGCCGTGGATAATGCAAGTCTATGGGGCCGGGCGCCGCGCCCCCGCCGTCGCATCCACCCCTTATTCAAGCCGGAATTGCGAACGCAATCCGGCTCCCAATTCCGGCTTGAATAAGCCGTGTGAACCGGGGCTAAGAAACATACTGCGGAGCTCAGGGCCCACCAGGGAATTGCTGGTCCGCTGGTGGGTTCCAAACTCCGCTGCATGTTTTTAACTGTATGCATGTTATCAGGAAGGTGGTGTGATGACATTATGCTCAAATGCCGAACACAAGCTCCCAGCACGAGCTGTTGAGGGAAGTATCTGTTCAAAAAAAAAAAATAAATCGGAGCGCCTACTTACAGGGGCTCTATATACCTACCTACAGGGGGGCCTATACCTGCACAGGCTCTATATACCTAGTTACAAGCAGCCTAAATACTTACCTCCCGGGGCCTACCTACCTACATGGGCTTATATATCTGTCTACAGGGGCTCTATATACCTACCTACAGGGGGGCCTATACCTGCACAGGCTCTATATACCTAGTTACAAGCAGCCTAAATACCTACCTCCCGGGGCCTAACTACCTACATCGGCCTATATATCTGTCTACAAGAGATCTATATACACACTTACATGGGGGCTATATACCTACAGGGCTCCTACCTATCTACAGGGGCCTATATATTTATTTTCAGAGGGTCTAACTACCTCAGTGAGCCCGTATAACTATCTACAGGGGTCTATACCTTCCTACAGGGGCTCATATATTTTATCTAACAGGATCTACCTATCTGGGGACTATATACTTACCTACTTATAGAGGGAGAGCCTATACAACTACCTTCCAGGAGTTTATATACTCACCTAAAATGGGGTTTACCTCTCTGCCTACCTAATTTTGGGAATGTGCCTACCTACTATATTGGGGGTTTACTTACCTACTACGTGGGGGACACAAAACGGGAGTAAAACTTGGGAGACAAACGGGAACCCCTTAGCCATTTGGGGGCACTTTTACTGTTTAAGGCACAAAGGGGTCGTCATTACCACTGGGGGTGCTATAGATTGGAGGTGTGTACAGAACTAGGAAAAGGTAGAGAAGTGCTGGAAAAGTGATGTTGTGTGGTAATTTCTGCTGATGAGTCGTGTTTGGGAGAAGTCGTCATGTCAGTCTGGACCGGATTGAAAAGGAAAGAGAATTACTCAAAAGAGAGAAGAACAACTTGTCACGGAAGACCTCTTCTGTGAGTCCCTGAATGTATGCAGGGTGTCTATGTACAACTGGTATCAACCACTGTATAGCGGGAATATTGGTCGTGGTGTAATGGTTTATATTCAGTAATGTTGTGGTGTATTATTCAGTCAGTGTGTGTTGGGGATACATGGTCATGATGTAGCAGTATTATTCAGTCATTATGTGATGGTGGTTTTATTCAGCCACTATAGGATCAGAAGATGTGGTTGTATTTGGTCTTAGTGGAATTATTGGTAATATTGGTCTTTGGGAGTCTGTTTTTGTCTTGCGGTGTTATTTGGTAACAGTAGAAAACCACTAAATAATGGTTGTACAAAGTACTTTTGTGATACAGATTTATATAAAATGTATAATTCTGGAGGGGGATGTATGTCTTTAGACCTTTCATGTTTGCCACCCGGTGTTCTTCTGCAATTGGGTGAGGGAGACTTGGACGCCCCAGCGCGCCATCTTAATTCCTGGTTAGTGTGATGTCATCCCACCAGTCTGTATAAGCTGAAGTGAGACTGGGCAGAGGCCCCACACAGGTGGCAGAGGCCGGGAGGCACAGTACAGTAGCTTTGGGGTGAGTCCCTAGGAACCCCATTCTGACACTGTGCTCTGGCAACCAATGTCGAACACTTCTAGCCTGGTAACATGTCACATTCTGTTGATGGGAGATTGCATCTGCTCTGGGAAAGACAATCGGCATGTATTACTATATGGGTAAACTTATACTGAAATCAGTTGGGAGAGCCTTCCACATGGATGAGGGGGCTCAGAAAATGCCACAAAAACATTCCCCAGACATACTACTGCTGCCACCACCAGCTTGTGTTCTTTCAGTAATGGTTGCAGTGTGTTTTCTGATGATTCTCACCCAACACACCAATGTCCATCTGTTAGTAAATGTGAATCATTGGAGAAGGCAACCATACCAGTATGTAAATGTATTTTTTTTTTGCCGATACACCTCTACTAGAAGAGGGGCAGTGACAGTTTGTCTGGATCACCATATGCGGTAGGGTTCACTGAGCTGTTTTAGACCTACATCTGGTAGCTCTCTTGTTCATTTTGGTGGTGAGCGCATCTTTGTAGCCGACGTTTACACCTTGCATCAATGATACCCACCCTTGGTTGAACTTGATGGACATATTTTTTTTCCAACTGTACTGTGATACATGGTGCTCTGTAGTTTCCACATCGCATTATTTGCAGTGGTGCTGTTGTCCACTTACAATATACTTCCACCACAGCAAACTGCGCAGTTTCAGAAATACTGCCGCTCCAACGCAAAAGCCAATAATCATCCCTTTTTGTATGTGCATTAATCAACTCTTTCAACCATGGCAACAATGAGGGATATGTGTGCAGATAGCCTGTCGCACACCTAATATACCCACCAAGCCAGCTTATGACCACGGACTTCCTTTATGAGCTACAAGCCGTCAATGTTAGGCTATGTTCACACGGCTTATTTCGGGGTGTATTTACGGATGTATTTACGTCCGTAAATACGTCCCGAAATACGTTTCAAATACGTGTCACAAAGTGTGGCACGTATTTCGCATCGTAAATACATTCCACATTCTTTACTATGGTGATTTACTTGCAAAATACGCCTCAATAAGTGACAGGGGACTTAATTTTACGATCGTATTTATGGACGTATTTACGCCGTAAATACGTCGCGAAAAATACGCCTCGTGTGATGACGAGGCGATATTTTACATTGAGAATCAATGCTAATCTAATTGTTCATTATTTGAAACGTATTTCAGGACGTATTTACGGACGTAAATACGTCCGTAAATACGCCCCGAAATAAGCCGTGTGAACATAGCCTTAAAGTAGTAATAATAAGTACTGGTCATAATAATGTGACTTGACTGTGTGAGTTTTAGTGTATTTCTACATGAAACTGTACTATGTAATGAGACCGGAAAAACTTACGGTACAGCTGCCAGAACAACGTGCTTTTCTACAGTCAGTGTTTTCTGTGTATTATAAAAAGTGACAGTGCACAGTCCCCGGAAAGCAGAAGGGGGTGAGCTGCCCTGCCAATAACCAAGACAAGGGGAGGGAAACCCAAAAAAAGACACAGCAGGGATGATCGTGCCCCCCTTTCTAGAGTAGATTGGGTTGTAAGTAAAAAATGAGAATCAGTAAAGAAACCCAAAAAATAAAATTTGCAAAATCAGTACAAAAAATGTATTTTGGAAAAATATTATTTACCTAACACTTTTCAACCCTTTCCCAAATGATGCAAATTACGTCCGTCGAGAAGGGGTTCCTACAAATTGCAAAATATTTTTTTGGGGAAAGGGGTTGGCAACCAAAAGCAGAGCCCATCAATCCAAAAATCAAATTCTTCCCCAAATAAAAAAAATAACCATTGCTTCACCAGTGCGTAAAAGACCTAACTGGAAATTGTGCATTACTTAAAAGGTTTTTTTCACTACATTGTTTCATCTTCCCTCATCCTGTTTTCTTGGGGTTTACTTTGAATTCAGGGGGGGTTTTATGGCTTCTCTAGGGTGGGTAGAAGCCATGCGGCACCTATCAGAAGAGATCAAACAGGTCTGTACATGCAAAGGGGATGCAGCCCAACAAGAGGGGATATCTCAGATGTTGGAACTTTTAATGGACACAATTGCAAAGTGATTTTTTTGCAAATTTTTAACATAAAAAAAATCCTTGTTTGAGACAACCCTTTAACCCACACAGTGAAAGGGCGGTAAAAAAAACCAAAATTGGTGGCAAAAGGGATTTTTTTTTCCTGCTGCACATAAAGGGGAAAAAAAAGTGTCGAAAAGTACAATTTAAAAGCGTTACTAATAAAATGTTAGTTGGCCCGCACAAAAACAAATCTTTTCACCCTCCTTAAAAGTTAAAGAATATAGCAAGGCAAAAACATAGATTAACTCTGGGGAGCGATACATGAAAACAAACAGTCATGATACTGCCCTTGGGCCCAAGAATGCCACATCAAGTTGAATGCCGATACCCCCCAGGAATTTTTGTACTTTCCTTGGGACCAATATCTTGGCATGGTCAGCAATAATTTTCTGGGAAATTGGCAAATATAAATTTTTATGGGGGGCACATTTGGATTCTTTGTAGATTTTCACCCCTGACTTCAATGCACAATAAAATTTTTAATTATTCTGAAAAATCCAACTGGGAATTTAAAATACATTGTTAATCCCAAAATTTAAAATACAATTTTTTTACATTTTTTTTAAAACCTTTTTTCCCCTCTTCTTTTAAAACAGGTGTGGTTTTGCCCCGCTTTGGAAATTCACTTAAAAGAAATTTCTGGGGAAAACTTTCTACTAAGAAAATTACAGTATTTTAATTTGTGTGAAAGCCCCATTAAAAATTTGCATTGTTTTTTTTAAATTTTTTGGGGATCTAATTTCGGGATACCTGATCCTTTTTTACTCTGGAAAAATGTACCAGGGATATCGTTGGCACTTGGACTCATCATTCCCAAACCAACTTGTATGGCATGGGAAATCCCAGAAGTTGAAGGGGTCACAGAAAACTCTTGGTGGTGTCTGTCTGTAATCCCTTCCCCTTTTTTAAAAAATTTCAACCTAATATATTCATTATTTTTGAAAAAAATGCACCACAAGTTCAACGTATCAAAAACTCAATCACAAGTATGATCTAAAATTCTATGATATTTTTACAGAATACCAACATACATCTTTATTTTCAGTTGTGTTTTATGATGTGCTGATTGTCTTGTCTGATCAGCAGTGGCCAGCTTCTTTAAAAGGTTTTAAGGTGGTTTCACATGGTGCATTTTTTGATGTTTTTTTTTTTTTTTTTTTTTTTGCAGAAATGCATATTAATTCATGCTGTGCACGTTGGCAAAAAAGCCTCAAACAACGCTTAAAAAAAAAAAAAAAAAAAAAACCCAGCAAAAACGCACCGTATGAAAGCACCCTTATGGTGTTGCATTTTTTTAAGTGAAGTTGATGCTGCCTATAACCCCCTCCCCCCCCCCCCCCCCTCCACCTCTACTCCTGTTAATGAAAAATATAAATCCTTGGCTCTAGCTGCCCCTTCCCTAATAAGTGTAATGGGAAAAGAACAAAATTGAGTCCCATGTGATCACTTTTTATTCCAATTTTTGGTTAAATAAAACTACCATAATAAATACGGTTATTTATTAATGATTTGAACCATTCGCGATTTGTAGCGTTCGTTATTTTTTTTTTTTTTTTGTAAAATGGGTAGTGTTTTGAACTTTTTTTTTTTTTTTTTTAACTTTGAATTTTCGTTCCACTAGGATACTTATACACTATTCTAAAATAGTAATGTATTGCAAAACAGTGTGCTACTACAGATTACCAGAGGCAGGGTGTAAAGGAGGCTGTGCCTGAGAGCCTTCAATAGGCTGCCGTGACTGCCATTTGGCGCCCTGCAATTGTGTCACGGGGGAACTTATTGGGAGGTGGGAGCAATCGCACCCTTCTGACATAACTGCTTAGATGCTGCAGCCACGTAAGCTGCAAACATCTAACGTGGCCAGGATTGCCGTTATTTGTGGTCCCTGGCACTGAAGGCAGATGCTTGCGCCCTCCTACTGACAAGCAGATGTGAGCACCCTAGGCAGTTGCCTACCTCTACGTCAGGCATCCTCAAACTGCGGCCCTCCAGCTCTTGGGAAACTACAACTCTCATCATGCATTTATATAATCTATAACAGTGGGAATGATGGGAGTTGTAGTTTCCCAACAGCTGGAGGGCTGCAGTTTGAGGATGCCTGCTCTACATAGCTGTCGTCCTGGGCCTGCTCCCCAGATTAAAAAAAAAACTAAATAAAACACTCCTGCTTCCCTTCCTTGCCTGCATTTCGGTTCTGACTTTACAGGCTGTCTCTGCCATGTCTTCTGTAGCAGGCAGAACACAACTGCAGCAGCCACTGATTGGTTTCAGCGGTCACATGCCTTTGGTTGACATCACCGTATCGGAGCGACTCCCTTCTTTGCGGTATGTCAGGCGGTGGCATGTGACTATTGTATCCAATCAGCGGCTGCAGCGATCACGTGATGGTACATACATGGTGGTTGTGCCCTGTAGTGGCACCATTTTGGGATCATGTGACTTGACTATATTAAATAGATTTCCCTCCACCGGATTTCTGTTGATGGATAAATATAACATGTAAATGTGTTTGGACAATTTATGGGATTCATTTTTATTAAGCAAATGTGGATGGTAGCAGGAATAAATTTTGCTGATCGAAAGAAGTCATCTATGCTAGCTATCTCAGTGGTCAATGATATACTATCACCAATGGCAGGCCCTAAAATCTGATGCTGTGGTGGGGTTTCTAGTGACCTTGGATTGAATACCCTAAGGCTATGTCTACACTGCATAGGTTAAAATACTGTTGAAAATCTGACAGTATTTTAACACCACCATAATGTGTGGTTTTTTTTTTTGGTTTTTTTTTGGGCGCAGGTTTGCACTAAAAACTGCAATCAATTTTTGTATTTGCCGCCGGCCCAATACATTGATTGCATGGGAATCTGCCAGAAAATAGGAAATGTTCTATATTCTGGCGGTTTTGAAATCCAACAATAGAAAATCCGTGCTGTGTAGACTACAGCACGGATTTTCTCTTGCTGTCTATGGTCACTGGTTATAGTCGGATTTTCGCTGAAACCAGTGCTGTGTAGATATAGCCTAAATCTCCCGGCATGATCAAACTTCTTACATCCTAATAAATCATCAAAGAACTAACGCCCCAATGTTCATGGTTTGGAGTGCACCTTTTCAACTATACAGGTCCCAAAAAATGTTAGTTGTGCACTTTAAGATAGAATTTTTACTGACACTCTAGGCCTCTATTCCCAATGGAGCACCCGTAAATGTCAAGCGCTTTGTCAAAAATATATGCTTACAACAGCAAAAAGTGATGGATGTGATTAATCAACTCGATTTCTAACAAGTGAGTGCTGGAATATTTTTCTAGGTGGGGCTTTATTCAATTCTGTTGTTCAGAGCAGCTTCAATTGAAAACCAGCGTGTTCCTTCAGTGATCCCATGGAAACGAAAATAGGCTACGAAATCCAGCTGACTTTTCAGTTTCATATATACTGCTGGACACGGCTGCAGAAGTTCTCAGCAATGTATGCTGTCATAATAGGGGAGACTTAGATCAGAGTCATAAAGCTGCTAAGCGCTGCTTTTAACAAGATGGCGAATAATTGAAAACTGACCATATGAGAACGCCTTTCTGGCTGGACTTTTGAGGGAACTGTACCAATTTGAGAAAAGGTTGACCTTATTCTTCTAGTATACTGTATGCTAAGAGGGTATATTTTGTTCCTATGTGCATTAGGATACATTCTTTTTCGCATAGAATGGCATGTAAGACTACACTACTGTATTTACAAAGGGATCCAGAAAAAAGTTCATACATGAAGATAGGTTTTTTCTTACAGGTTATGGCATAAGCCTTTGCTTAAGCATATGGTGCAGTGTTTTGTTGAAGGTAAACACTAGGAGCTTCCTCCACCACGGAAGGCTAAACCTGTGTGTGATTGGAGCTTAAAGGGGTTTTGCCACAAAGTAAAATTAACATGGGAAGCTTGCAAATGAAATAAACGTTTTCACCATTCATTGTTGTTAAAAATTCTGCAGTGTTTTTGTTCTAGCTGCTCCTTTAGTGATCCATTGTTTACAGCTTGTCTCCATGGGATACGACCTGGGCTGAGAGCTCCTTAGTCCTGTATTTACTATTTTGCCATAGGCAAACTTAAACTCTATCAGTTCTCTATCTATTAAACACTAAAACGTAACTTTTATTATATCTAACTCTTAACCACTATACACACTATTTAAAAACCTGATCTCTATCCTCATCATTTAACCTTTTTGCTTCTGAAAGAGGGAATAACTCCCTTTCTATCATCAAGTCTGGTGGAACCCCACCTATTAACAGGAGAGCCTTATATCTATAGCAAAGTACTAGCTTCAGTAAGGGATCCCAAGCCAACTACTTGGGCAGTCGTCCCTAATCTCATAGACACAGAACAAATAAGGCCCCCTTGTGACACCGTCTGCAGCAGGTGACACTTGTAGACAGAGGTGAGAGATCACAATTTAAAACGTCATGCCTGACCTCGCCGACATGTTTCGCCAGCTAACCTGGCTTTATCAAGGCTTAGAGGTCGATCAATGTGGTCTGAGCTCACTTCTTTTATATCATGTTAGGTAAACACCCCATTCAGGTGCTCACCAATTAGCCATCAGAGAATCCACATAAAGCCCACTCCCCCTTCGCGCGTGCACACTATAACATGTCCTGCTGAAGCTGCCACCATGCTCTCATGAGCCAACAACCGTTCAGTCAAATTCGCCATCTCCATAACGGCTTGCGCCCCATCTTACCGTACTGCCCGTGCCATGCACTGCACCAACAAACACCTCAGCCCTGACTGTGATGGGCTTCCATCTCACTTCTCTCATATTATTGCAACTGCGTGCCTCACCTAGAATGAACTAAGCAGACTAGGTATCGCATTACACAGCACACTGCCATCTTTGTCAATTCCCATAAGCCCCTTCTCTTCAATATCTAATATGCATATTCATTGGGAATATAAACTCCACTGTACAATAGACCACTGTCATATTATCTTCCCATAAAGCTCTTCTCCTATGTATGTAATATGCATATTCATTCCAATAGAGCTGCAGGCCCCATTAAATACATGTTCCACTGCATTGTTTGTCTCAAGACTATATTCATAAACTACTTCTCTTTCACATGTAATATTCATACTCATTTTAATAATACTGTAGGCTCTATGGCTAGTCCTCCCTCCCTCCCACGTTGACCTCACAAGTCCCCATTGAAGATTCTCTCTTACGGCTCACAGCCAGCCATTCAATCCACCATGTCACAATGGGAGCATGCAAGAACTCCAGTATCTTCAAATGCCACCACATCCAGCTGCATCCGCCCCGCACCAGACCAGCGCCGCAAGCAGGAACAATAAATCTCTACATACATGAGTACATACATGAATAGTCCCTTGCAAAAGCAATATACATGCATTCCTAATTTGTTAAATAGAAACCGTGGCCTCACGTGATGAATATCTGTCATCATTACAGGACCCAGGGACAATGAGGAAAAACGTAGAGGCAAAAGGGGGAGAGGAGAGGGGAGGGGGG
This sequence comes from Phyllomedusa bahiana, assembly GCA_025379985.1. NCBI lineage: Eukaryota > Metazoa > Chordata > Amphibia > Anura > Hylidae > Phyllomedusa > Phyllomedusa bahiana. The sequence continues at coordinate 53,576 of JAODAL010011455.1, forward strand.
AAAGGGGCGCGAGGAAGATGGAAGGGAGGGAAAAAAAAAAAACACATATATGAACTCTGATGCTTCCATAGTCATATATTCAACTGTGCTATATCACTTGACGTACTTAATCACATATTATCATGTTTCTTCAAAAATTATTATATAGGGAATCAGCAAGATCAAATAAATGCCGAAAATGAAAAGCCTTCATTTAGGCATTTAGGTTTCAATGTATTGAGTCTGTGTATCCATCTTGCCTCTTCCTGCAACAAAACTACATCCAAATCGCCCTTTCTTTCCCCTAGCTTTTTCACACATATGCCCCAAAATTTTAGCACCTCTATTTCGCCATTATGTACTTCCAAAATGTGTCTTGCTAGGGGAGTGTCACCTCTAGTTTTAATAGTACTCAGATGTTTCGAGATCCGACGACGAAACTCCTGTATGGTTTTTCCCACATAGATTTTAGTGTTTAATAGATAGAGAACTGATAGAGTTTAAGTTTGCCTATGGCAAAATAGTAAATATAGTGATCAAAAGTCACTCTTTGTTCTCTTGCGAGATTCCCAATTTTTTTGGAGATTATGTGACAAGTTTGGTGAACAGGAATGTTCAAGTGGGGAATCTAGGGAATGGCAGGTTTTTTGAGTCAGAAAATTAATTTGGATATTTTTTCACAGGAAGCTAATGTAGTATTTTCTAATCAACCAATTCCATTGAATGAAACTAACATCCATATAGCCTTTCAGAAATTAAATAAAACTTACAAACAACAAATTCGGGCAGGCTGGGAAGTAGCCAGTCTAGAGACATATATACAACAACAAATTGTGTATAGAGGATTACGGATTAGCCTGAGACCAAATACACATTTAGAAGATCCCATTTTTATCAAGGGCTGGGAAAAACTGCTAACTGAATGCTCTCTGAAATTGATGAAATATCTGTCAGAATATGAGAGAATTTCATTCAATAAATTAAGTGAACAACTAAATCAGGAGATAGTGGAGATTAATAACTTTCGGGCCCATCCAGATTTCCCTGAATTAGAACAAAAATTACAACGAAACATAGAATCTCTGAGAGAAGAAATTAAGGAAAGGAAACATAACAAATATCTGAGGGATCGAAAAGACTTTGATAACAATCAGGTTTATATTTGGAAAAATAGTAGATTTACCTACAAACCTAATCTGTATTCAGATCTGTCAGATTCCGAGACTTCTGCTGTGGAAGAATCCTCCACAGGTTCTATTAATTTATTTATTTATTTTTTTTTTTTGTCCCCCCCCCCCTCCCTTCCATCTCCCTCGCGCCCCTTTCCCCCTCCCCTCTCCTCTCCCCTTTTGCCTCTACGTTTTTCCTCATTGTCCCTGGGTCCTGTAATGATGACAGATATTCATCACGTGAGGCCACGGTTTCTATTTAACAAATTAGGGATGCATGTGTGTTGCTTTTGCAGGGGACTATTCATGTATGTACTCATGTATGTAGAGATTTATTGTTCCTGCTTGCGGCGCTGGTCTAGTGCGAGGCGGATGCAGCTGGACGGTGGCATTTGAGGATACTGGAGTTCTTGCATGCTCCCATTTTTTTTTGGTGGATTGAATGGCTAGCTGTGAGCCGTAGGAGAGAATCTTCAATGGGGAACTTGTGAGGTCAGACTGTGGGTGGGAGGGAGGGAGGGCTAGCCATAGAGCCTACAGTATTATTAAAATGAGTATGAATATTACATGTGAAAGAGAAGTAGTTTATGAATATAGTCTTGAGACAATACTATACAATGCAGTGGACATGTATTTAAGGGGGCCTGCAGCTCTATTGGAATGAATATGCATATTACATACATAGGAGAAGAGCTTTATGGAAGATAATATGACAGTGGTCTATTGTACAGTGGAGTTTATATTCCCAATGAATATGCATATTAGATATTGAAGAGAAGGGGCTTATGGGAATTGACAAGATGGCAGTGTGCTGTGTAATGTGACACCCTAGTCTGCTTAATTCATTCTTGGAGAGCCAGTTGCAATAATATGAGAGAAGTGAGACGGAAGCCCATCACAGTCAGGGCTGAGGTGTTTGTTGGTGCAGTGCATTGGCACGGGCAGTACAGTAAGATGGGGCGCAAGCCCGTTATGGAGATGGCGAATTTGACTGAAGGTTGTTGGCTCATGAGAGCATGGTGCAGCTTTAGAGGACATGTTTTGAGTGTGCGTGCGGAAGGGGGAGTGGGTTTTATGTGGATTCTCTGATGGCTAATTGGTGAGCACCTGTATGGGGTGTTTACCTAACATGATATAAAAGGAAGTGAGCTCAGACCACATGTGATCGGACCTCTAAGCCTTGATAAAGCCAGGTTAGCTGGCGAAACATGTCGGCGAGGTAGGTATGACGTTTTAAATTGTGATCTCTCACTCTGTCTACAAGTGTCACTGCTGCAGACGGTGTCACCAGCGGGCCTTCTTTGTTCTGTGCCTCGGAGAGTAGGGACGACTGCCCAAGTAGTTGGCTTGGGATCCCTTACTGAAGCTAGTACTTTGCTATAGATATAAGGCTCTCCTGTTAGTAGGTGGGGTTCCACTAGACTTAATGATAGAAAGGGAGTTATTCCCTCTTTCAGAGGCAAAAAGGGTTAAATGATGAGGATAGAGATCAGGTTTTTAAATAGTGTGTATAGAGGTTAAGAGTTAGATATAATAAAAGTTACGTTTTAGTGTTTAATAGATAGGCAAACTTAAACTCTATCAGTTCTCTATGGCAAAATAGTAAATATAGTGATCAAAAGTCACTCTTTGTTCTCTTGCGAGATTCCCAATCTTTTGGAGATTATGTGACTCCTTAGTCCTGGTCACACATGCTCAGACATCTCCTCTCAGGCAGCTACTGAGTGTTCAAACCCCAGGTTCTGTCATTCTACTCCTGTCCTCTGTACTCCTCAGTAATTAGTCAAACAGTGCAAATAAATAAAAAAGAAACCTCAATGATGCTTGTGCATTGATAAAGAGAAAAACACAGGTTTGCTTCCTTCAGGGATTTGAACCTAGGACCCTTGTGCCTGGAGGCAAAAACTTTACCTCTCAGCTACTCACAATGCTTAACATAAACAGACCTTTCTTTGACTACAGAGAGGAAAGGCCTGGTGATGTCACATGATATGCAATTCAAACAAATCAAACATGCCTCCTTCTGAGCACACAGAGCTGAAGAGCTGGATGCAGGAGGTATGAAATGAGATCGTGGCAAAACCCCTTTAAGATCCTTTATATTCGCCTATGTGTATTTCATTTACTACTTATTTTAGGAGTAAACTGGATGTCACTGATTTATATTTTTGTAAACTTGTAACAGCTATGAAATCCTAAATATCTGTATGACCCTATAAATCGTCTTCCATTTTTAAAAATAATTTTTATTAAACACGCCAAAGTACAAAATTACAAAGCCGACGTAAGAGAAAATATACATCAGGTAAATCAAGATAGATACAGAAAATAATAGTGCCTGATCGTGCAGGGAGAATTTTATGCTCTCTAGGTGGTACCCTTTTCTTATTTCAATAGAAACATACCAAACAAATAAAACCAGTATTACTTTAGACAATGATGTGGGTCCCTATCTCCATAGAACTCCAGAGACTGCACAGTCAGACAATAGCCAGAGTAGTATTCATTATTCTATAGGTTTTAAGACCTCATGTTTTGATCAAAAAAATTGCGATTGGTCCATTTTGACAGAACTTATCTTGCGTTTCATTGTCCCACCGCAAACACCCTGCATCTGCCCAGTCTCTCCGCACTTGTGGTGGTTCTTACGAGGGAGACGTTCATCTCCAAAGAATAGTTGTAACAAAATTAACTAAATATCGAACAATCGAGCTCGGCATAATAGTTTGTTCACTCCACAACCTCCTATTTGCAGATCCCTCTTCTCCCCTTTCTTGTCAGGGGCTGTATCAAGAGTCGAGGATGTGCTTTGGATAAGACAGGCAGCGCAGTCACCCCAGATTTGGACCCCATCCGTCCCTGGATTTTGTCTTTATGCATCAGGAATCAGAGGTTCCCCAATTAGGACTTGCCTTTGTTACCAAGAAGTTATGCTGAAACAATCCCTGATTCCATGTTGGATTCTCAAAGGCAATAAAGCAATGAAACTTTCCCATACTCCAAATTGCCCTTTCTGATATTAATTCTGTTCTTCTGAATGACTTCTCAGACAGTTGATGTAGGTAGAACACACATGGTGTTTTATTTTATTAAATAATTTCTGGGGTGTGGAATCTACACCAAAATCTTCAACATAATACAGTATAATGTATGTGTCTCATCGGTACCAGTCCAACGCCCACTCCGTGGCTCTTATTCTTTCAGTATACAGCAACATTATTAAAGACTTGTGTAAAACTATCTTATCCCTAGGATCTGAGGAGATGCCAGTGACTAAGGGCGACATGTCCCAACACGCCAACGCCAGTTTTTTGGTCTCTTTTGCGCCAAGACCACTTTTGACGCCATATTCTTGTTGTAAATGAACTGTCGTACACCAAAACTTGGCGCATTATACGCCGGGCACGACACATTGTAATGCACCTAAATATGGTGCACTGTGCGCCCCCGTCGTGCAGTGCGCCTATTGAGGCACATTACATATGTTATGCGCCTCCGTCGGGCAATGCACCACAATAGGCGCATTACATATACTAACCATGATATGCTATGTGCCGCGAGTTGCGCAATGCGCCCGTTTTGATGCGATGTGCCGTTTTCAGCACAATTCGCCTTTTTAGGCACATTAAGGTATACCTGACGCCAGTTTGTAGAAAGTATCGGACTTTCAGGCACACTTTACACTGATTTAATGCGCCTAAAACTGGCATGGATATGCCACTTTTCGGACATGTCGCCCTAAATATTTACTAGTTATGTCCTAAATCTTGAATTTGGGGAAAACTTCTTAAAAATAAGTCCATTAGATCAGCAGAACCCTATACAAAGCATTATGTATAATCTCATAATTGTGTGGTAAGGAATATTGTCAGCTATCTCCATTTACATGCATAAAAAAAAAAAATCATATTCATTTGGGAATTAATAAATTTACTTCACTAATATTGTGCTACTTGGTGTTTTAAAGTGTATATCGATGCATATCCATCCACTACATGCTCCTCCTTCCTATTCTTGAGTAGCCCAGATTTTTTTTTTCTTTTAATTAATATTTTATTTATTAAAGGGAAGAGTCCAGCGTTTCTAATGATGTGTTTCAATGGCAAAGACCAAATATCAGTGGGATTTTCTGACCGGTATTTAGTCTCTTTTTGGCACGTAGAGGGGCGGCTTTTGTCCCACTTTGCACCCACATGTTCATGTTCTGCCCGAACACCGGGCGGAAGAATGAACATGCTCTAAGTTTTTCGGACCGCCGGCGGTGTAAAAAACAGTCCGGCAGAAAATCCAGTCGGCACTACTGAACGGATTTTCCATTGAAGTCTATAGGGAGCGTTGCTTGTCGGTTTCAAGACCGTTTCTAAAACCGCAAACCGTCTCAAAAACCGACCAATAACACCTTGCCGTGGGGACAAGCCCTAAGCCTTTCTAACTAGTTAGCGAGTAGTTGGAAATATTGCTGTATAGCGCCAAATAATTATCTATTAGCTAGAATGGTTATTGGGTTTATTTTAACATCCCTTAGGTCTATGGACCGATAAGGGGTTATTTTCTGCAGCATTGTTGATCCAAGGCAGTGAAGGGGTTAAAATCTGTATACCTTATGGCTCTGTCTAGAGAAGATGTTACTTCCAAGATCCTGGAGAAAGTAGCACTATCCCTGTAGTTCTTTGGCAGTGTTAAGCTTTAAAGTTTTTTTTGTTTTTTTTTTGTTAACTAGGCTACTTCTCTGAGTCACAAGCTGATTTACATTCTGTCTTTTAAGGCCGTGGGTGTTTCTTTAGCAGTTATTTAAAAATATTCAGCTTCTAGCTGAACCTTTAAATTGACAAGTACAGGAGATGTTCTCTTCAGTCCTCACAGCACATGTACCTTATGTTTACTGGAAACAATGGCTTATCTGTAATCTTGTTAGAGACAGTAAGTTTTCTCCACAGCTCAGTCAGTCCATGGGATGACGTCACTCCCTGCTCTAAGCTCTCTGTTTTAATCAGTTATCAGAGTTATAGTCAGGAAACCAGCTTACTATAGAAACCTGTCTGCACTCGGGGCACATCAAGTGTCTCTGATCTCATGACTGAAGTAAAATCTATTGACCAATGTATTTAGAAAAATGATTCATTTAACTGTCCCTTCATGTTGAAAGCTAATCTTTGTTCTGAGAAAACCCCTTTGTCTGCATTTCTGGGGATTTGTGACACAAAAGGCCTAAAGCCAGTTTCCCTAGTGGTCTAAGGCAGTGGAAAGATTAGTCTGGGATGCAGTGGGTCACTCCATGCTCCAATGTTATCCTGGTTTTCCAGCTATTTTTTTCTCTCGGTGCACTGATCAGTGGACCATGCAGCTGTAACTTTGCAAACCTCTTCACAGTTATCTGGCAAAGTGTTTTATGAACACGCTACCTATTTCAGGGTAAGTAAAATTTGGCCAGAATTTAAGAAGCATGACCATAATGCAACTTAGGGGAAGAAGTGTCAAATTTAAATTATGCCCCCCGGGTAGTTATGAACTCTGAGTAGTTGCCCAAACGATCCGTACTATGAGCTGCTACTGCAAAGGGATATTTGAGAGTTGTAGGCAGAAAACTAAGAAATGGGTGATGTGACACTGCCCCGCAGCCCGTTCACAATCTAAAGATTAGTAGCGGTGTTCAAGGAGACACAAAGAAAGGGTAAAATGATGGATATGGTATATTTTTGGGGTGAAACCAAGCAAAGTAGTTCAGAATAGCAGCAAAGGGTATTTTGGGACCTTTTAATAATGTTTAGAGGAATAAACCCCATAAGCAAAATAAATCGGGAAACCATAGACTTTTTTCAATTAGAATATTTTTCAGGGATTTGAGAGGTATTGGTATAGTAAGCGGTATCTTTAGCACCGAGATTGTAGTTCAGATCTGATACCGCATTACAACAATTACATTTCCATAAAATCCTTGCAGTTTGCTGCAGCCAAATGATAAATCATCTCATCTATTGCAGAGCACATACGTTGGCTGTCGCCGTTCTGCAGTCTCGCAATTCTTAGCCAGCAGATTTATTTATTTTTTTTTTTTTTCCATAAAAAAGCTATATAGTAAGTGTTCCATAGATGACCTATCTTTTAATTGGGTGGTCCAGGGGTTTGATGTAGCTATCAGTATGATGGTATGGTCACGTGTTGGATTGGTATTTTCTATTTGAAGTTTCAAACCAAACCGAGGACATCAAAAAAGTGGAAATCTTACTACCCTATACACTCAAGTATAATCCGACCCGAATATAAGCCGAGGCACCTAATTTTGCCACATACGTCCCCAATAGGCAGGTAGAAGCAGGGTTTTAAAAAAATAAAAATACAAGTACTCGCCTTTCCCTGCTGCTCGGATGCGCTCCGTATTCAGGCACAAGTGGCGTGATGTCATCAGGCAGCGTGATGAAATAGCATGCTGCCTGTGTCGGATACTCTGGAAGGCCGCAGGTCTGTGGCCTTCCGGAGTCCTATTGCGGAGCAGGGAGCACTCGCTCTCTGCTCTGCAATGCACTCTCAGAGGAGGCGCATACAGCTGAAGCGATCCCCGCTGGTGCCCAGACAATGGCGGCGCCCGAACACTGACGGGTAACACAAGATTCAGCTGTTTGTGCTCCCAGAGGAGGCACATAAAGCTGAAGAGATCAGCGCCGGTGCTCAGGCCATGGCAGTGCTCGGACGTCGATGGCTGACTCGAGTATAAGCCGAAAGAGGCTTTTTCTGCACGTTTTTGTGCTGAAAAACTCGGCTTATACTTTTTTTTTGTGTGTGTGTAGAGCTTGAACCCTGACTTTGGCTCTGCAAACAGACGCACAATGTGAATGCCCAAGGGTTTTGATGTGATTATCATTTTATAGACATGCTTCAGAGCATATAGAAGTTCACCATCATATCTGCACCAAATTGTGAAGGTTTAGTTGCAGATTTTCCTGCATAGATAAAGAGCTGGAGAGCAGAAAAAAATTTTGCAACCTCCCCTCCCCCCATGTTGACGTTCTTTTGGCTACACACCTATATCTTCCAGGAGTTCTCTATATATCCAGCCATCTACAATGTTCTTGATTCCCATGTGACTGTTGTAGCCAACCAGAGGGCTACAGTGGTTACGTAGTACAAATCAGAACATGGAAGTTTTTTGCTGTCTCTGCCATGTTCTGTTTTGTTTTTTTTTTTTAATTGGACACAAATGCAAGTTTTTATTATATGAAGAAGAGTGCCGGAGTTTCCACAAAAAATTCACACTGCATATGCTATCTGATCTGCTGGCAGTATGTTATAGAGCAGGAGGAGCTGAGCAGATAAATACTTTGGAGGGGAAAGACTCAGTAAAACTTGTATTTTAATCCTTTAAATCCCTGCTTATTCTGGGTTAAAGGGGTGTTATCGTTTCATTAAATGGTCTTCAGAACAAGGGGACAGTGAAAACAAGCAACTTTGCAATTGGATGCCATTAGCAAAGCTGCCTTGTTCTCACAGTGTCCCTTATCTTGTGTTTTTATTTACACAGATATCCAGTGTGGGTCTAATCCCTCCTCCTTGCAATTCCCTAGCTGAGAGCTCATTTACATTCTGTACAGCCCCTGGGTCGATTCACGGAGCTGTGTGTCTGACTCAGAGTTAGGGGCCGTAGCATTTTTCTGTCTCCACACCTAGCAGAAACAGACTGCAGCAGATTGTACAATGAGAAACATGACAGTTTTGTCCCTGTGCCTAACTCTCCTGCATACACGCAGATCTGTGCCCGTTCTTAGAAAGCTGTAATACATCTCCAGCTGTGAGAGATCAGTGCTCAGAGTAGATTGAATGCAGCCTGTGGTATGTATACAGCTCTTATAAAATAAGACTGATAGGGAGAGACACAGTGATATGTGGACTCAGAGGGGAGTGGGGGGGAGTCTCGGGCCAGCGGTGAAGGGGGGATGATGTCATCCAGCTGGGAGGGGAAGAAACGCCCCAGCATTCACAGAGCTGGGAAGCTAAGAGAAGTGTGAATCAGCCGAAGTAAGGAAGCGATACATCCCCTTTAAGGAGTCCAGGGGGCAGTGTTATCAGTGATTGACAGCCATATCCGTATTCCCACAGAACTCCTCTACTCACAAAAAGTTAGGGATATTTTGATTTTGGCTGAAATTTCAGGATGAAAATAAAATTTCATATATATATATATATATATATATATATATATCATATAAAAAAAAAAAATTTTTTTTAAATGAGAGAGTCTCTTAACTTTAGGATGCACATGTTCAATATTTCAGTACTTTGTGCACAACTTGCTGATCTCAAACAAGGAGCTTAATGGCAAAATTCATAATTGATACCTGAATTGCCCAATAAATTTAGGAGATGAATTGGGATTTAAACAGTCCTCCTCATCATGCTGTTCATATTTTGACATGAGACCAGGACAACACCTTACAATTGATTAACGTTTCGTGACTAATGTGTAAATCTATCTGCTTAGCTCTTACTGCTCTATGATGTGCCACCAGCAGATCAGATCGTATGTTCAGTGTGACAGGTTCCCTTTAACTTTGAAGGGCTATTAGTTGACTGCAGAGAATTCAAAGTTAGACGCACTTAGGCACTTCTCCCTGTTCACCTCTATGGGAGTGCCGAATAGATCCGAGTGAGTGTGCTTGACTAGATTTGGACACCGCTGCTCCCCGCAAATAACATTACGTTCATTGGTCATGTGATACTGCTGCCAATCACTGGCCTCAACAGTTTCGGCTTGTATGAAGAGCATGTGACTGCTGTGGTCAGTGAACAGCAGCAGCACTTGGATACTGTTAATGGAGTTATATTGCAAAGTGACTTGTTTTTGAAATATCTTTAACATAAAAAGCAATCCTTGTAGTGAGACAACCCCTTTAACTCTGAAAGTAAGCAAAATTGGAACAGCAATGTACTTGGAAAAAGTCTTTATCTTTTGCCTACTTATTTAACCCCTTCTCGCTGCATCCTATTTTTTTTTTTATCTTTGCATTGTTTTTTTGTTTTTTTTTCCCCGCCTTCCAAGAGTCATAACTTTTTTATTTTTCCCCATCTACTGTACATAGATAAATAAGGGCTTGTCTTTTGTGGCACAAGAGGTACTATAGAAGTGCAGGAGCAAGTGGGGAGTAAGAAACATAATTGGGCCATTTTTATAGGAGTTTTGTTTGTTGATCCCAAATGTATAGAGTTTTCCTTATGTTTTAGTTCTTATAAAAAAAACTCTCTATTTTTTAACTTTGCACTGCAGTGCCATATTCTGCGACAAATAACTTTTGTTTTTTCACCAATTAACCTCAGTGAGAGCTTAGTTTTTTGTGAACTGAAGTATAGTTTTATTCCAATTATCTGGGGACATGAAATGACCAAAAAAAAAACAAAACACTATTTTGGGGTTGGGGAATTTAGTTTTTTTTTTTCTTCTACGATTTTCACCATAAAGGATAAACTATTTTATATTTTAAAAGATAGACTATTAGGGATGAAACAATACCAGCTATGTGTACCTTTGTTTGAAAAATGGCAAGAGAGGTGTTTTTGAACTTTTTATTTTTCCACTTGGAACGTAACCACTAGGGGACACGATTACTTGTGCTCTGTTCTGTATGATATAAGATCTATTTATAATGCAGGAAGGTGTACCAAGATGGTGTTCCTATTAGAAAGCAATATGAGCAGTAACATGGCAGATACGGAAGCCTTCATTAGCCTTCAGTCTGCCATAGCAACTGCTCGCCACCCTTCAATCTCATCGCTTGAGTAGGGGTATAGGGACATGAGGGAGAGGAACTGCGCATTTGAAGTCGTGACCACAATCATTGTGGCATCTAAAGGGTTACACAGGAGGGATCCGAGCCGGTTCCAATCCCTGTAATTAAAGGAGTTGTCTCATTACGAGCTTTCAGCCTGTCAGTGTCCCTGGTAAGTTGAACTGAGGGGCGTGCTTCTTGGTCTGTCTGTTCTGCTCCCTCTCCCCCCTCCCATCAGCACACAGGCAGCTACGTAACTTCTATACAGGGGGGGGAGGGGGTTTGCTCTCAGAGTTCACCCTGTGTGTGTCTGCCTAGGTCTGTTACAGGAGAGGGCTGATCTATGAGTGTAGAGAGGAATGTGAAGCTGCTGTGTATGCTAATAGAGCAGAGAGGATGCATGTGTTCCTATATCCCCTGCTTAGCTTACAAGTCTCCACATCTCCAGCAACAACAAGGGCAGTGTTACTATACTCAGGATGTCTCACTAATACTGGAGAACATAAAGTATTCACATGCCTGATCTGTATAGTATTAGTATAGTCACAGTTCCAAAGACACATCATGATTATAGTAACAGACAGGGTCACTGCTGTCCCATCTATCTGTGTAGAGAGCAGGAGGAAGCAGGGACACACAGGGTTAATCCAGGCTGCATGGACACAGAAGCCAGAGTCCTCCTCCCCCTCCTTCCACTCCAGAAGCATTCTGTGCAGGAGGGGCTCTCTGCTCCGACCTGTCTTCAAAGGTGATGAGTCATACAGACCTGACAGCCAGTAAGATAAGGATCAACAGGTCGGCTACTATAGAGATTTGAGGAGCTGATGTAGTAATACTAACAGGGCTAGCTCAAAATCAGTAGGACATTTGTAATGAACATATATTGCAAAGCTGCTTGTTTTTTAAAGATCTTTAAATTAAAACCCAATCATTGTAGCGAGACAACCCCTTTAACAGGCCGCACCTATCGTGTATGGAGCAGGCTCAGGGAGTGAGCCCGCTCCATACAGCCTTACTGGCACTATGACATACCTGTGTCAAATGTCGGTAAAGCTAATCAATGAAATTGGAATACCCCTTTAAGTTTTTACTTCTATTTTTAACCCAACCCCACCAGCACAGACTTTATTTTAACGTAATGAACAACCCTTTGGATCAAAACCTAAACAAAGAAGCAAAGTTATCCAGCTCTTCTATTTTTTTTCTGATTTTAAATTTGTATTAATTTTCTTATAAACATTACAGATCACACAAAGATGAAAAATTGGCCTAAGTGTAAATGAGCATAGGCTGGGCAATACCTGGCGTAGTCTAAGTAACATAGGTTAACAAAACACATGCAGAAAACCATGACCTGACAAAGGTAACATTGACGCTCCAAAGGAGCGAGTGACAAAGGCCCAGCTCTAATATTTTTAAAGCAAATGCATATTAGGTATAGTGCAGCATATTCATTTCTATGTCATGTGGCCAAAGATCGGGTGTGTCCTGTCTGAATCCCATTGCTTTACTGCTAGTGAACGTAATCTGGGCTTGTTTGGACCCACAAGTTGCTGCAAGCCAGTGTTCATCCAGAATAAATTTTGCTGACAGAGCACTGTCACAGCAACATGTAGGTTACAATGTGATAACATTCACTTTCATTACTAGCGAAACCTGCAATTAAGGTCAGCAACACAAAGTTCTTCAGCCACCTGACGTGTTGTGGCCAAAGTCGGCATGTAGGCTTAGCCTTAAAGGGGTTGTCTCACTACACGGATTGCTTTTTATGTTCTTTCAAAAACAAGTCACTTTGCAATATGTGTCCACTAACCGTGTCCTACCTATTCCTAGATATCTCCTCTTGTATGAGCTACACCAGCTCCTCAGCTCGCTATAGCTACAGACCTGTGTGATCTCTCCTGATAGGCTGCCAGCACAGGTTGCTATAGCTACAGAACTGTGTGATCTCTCCTGATAGGCTGACAGAAGTGGTTGCTATAACTACAGACCTGGTGTTCTCAGCAGCTCATCACTGCAGGACAGTTGAAACCTGTAGAAGCCAGTAAACACGAAATTCAAAAATGAACAAGAAAAAAACAAGACTGAGGTCAAATGAATTGATGTAGTAAGACAACCCCTTTTATGCCAGGTACCCCCACAGATTACAGCTGTTCTGTGGAGCTCCCAGAAGTGGTGCATCCCAGTCAAGGGCTTATCCCCAGACAATCCTTCTGATTGTATTGGTGATAAATATTAGATTGTTGGCAGTCCGAAAAGCCCTTGAAACATCAGTTATTCTTCTGCATTTGACCTTCCTGGGATGATCGCATTGTTTGTAAAGTGATAATTTCTTGATTTTTTTTTTTTTTTTTAATTCCATAAGGATGCAGGTATGCTCCTGTGGATGTAATGTGCCTCTGCGTGGCTTCAAGGGGAAAAAGCTCAGGAATCAACACTTGACACTATTAATATATTTTCACAAGTTGCTGTAAACGTCTCAGTACATAAGTCGATCTTTATGAAGTTATTGCTATGCAAGCATCTTAGGAATTTATAATGGTCCTGAAGCACAGGTATTCAAATCAGATACCTGGACGCTACAGGTCTTCAAGAACAGAACTATGTGGGTGTGGTTGTGTGTTTATATCACACATGAGAAATTATGTGTGTGTGTGTGTATGTGTGTATATATATATAATTATGATGTGTGTTATGTGTGTGTGTATTATGTATATATATATATATATAATATATATATTTGTATATATATATATATATATATATATATTAGTGTGTGTGATTGTATATATATATGATTTAAGTGTGTGTGTTATTATATATATATATATATATATATATATTTATATATATATTGTATATATATATATACACATACAGTTTGTAAAACAGAAGTTTACATACACTGTATAAAAAGACACATATGCATGTTTTTCTCACTTCTGACATGAAATCAGAATAAACCTTAACTGTTTTAGGTCAATTAGGATTAACAAAATGATTTATATTTGCCAAATGCCAGAATGAGAGAGAATTTTTAAGGCATTTTATTACTTTCCGCAAAGTCAAAAGTTTCCATACACTAGGATTACTATGCCTAAACAATTTGGGACAGCCCATATGATGATGTCATGTCTTTGGAAGCTTCTGAACATCACTCGTTATCCCTTGTTTTCCCAACCACAGTCTAATACATTTTATCAGCGTTGCACAAGGTGTGACACCTTTTGATCACTGCAAAATAAAAATAAAAAATATGTGCACATGTTTGTATGTCCATAGTTTAGAGAGAGGAAAATGCCGTCCAAAGCAAATTCTAAGTGCTAAGAAAGCTGACTCGGGCAATGTAAAGGGCCGTTCACACGGCTTATCCGCCCCAGCCATTACGGTAATCCACAGTTCTCATAGAGCACTCTGGATTCCGTCTCTCCTCCCCGCTCGGCGAAACAGGGAGAAAGAGACATGTTCATTATCCCGGAGGGATACGCACCGTGGATAATGCATGTCTATGGGACCGGGGAGCTGCGCCCCTGCCCTGCCCCTTATTCAAGCCGTAATTGCGGGAGAAATCCGTCCCGCAATTACGGCTTGAATAAGCCATGTGAACTAGCCCTAAGTGAGAAAAAGAAACGGGCCTGGTACAACGTACAAATAAAATCTGTTAGGGTCCATGAACATAAGTAGGGGGAGGGGAGCAAAGTATATTTTTGGTTAGAGTACCATAACAGTATATGGAGAGAGTCCATGGAAAACCCATTGGATCACATTAATCAATACGGTCTTACACTTATATACTGTAAACGTAGACTAGATAGTCTTGGGGTATGTTAACACGGCGTATTTCGTCACGTACTATGTGCACCGCTATACGTCTGCAATGCACATACCTCTGAAGCGATCCCATTGACATTCACTTTCGTGCCTGGAAGAAATTACATGCCGCTTCTTTCTCCTTGCATGTAATACGAGTCGCGGAAGATTGCAGGCATTCATGACTCTCAATGAGAGCTTGTAAACTTCTGTTTGGGCACATGGCGGGGCGGACTAGGGAGGGAGCGCTATTTTGGCTTTTGGAGCGCAGATTTTGGTGGGTGCTATGTCACATTTTCAAAGCCCCCAAAGTACAGGAACAGTTGAAATCTTTCAGAATTCACTCCACCACCTATAGTCATAGTTAGTTATTTTACTTTTATGTTTTTTATTTTTTACGTCTTTACATTTTTTTTTTTTTTAATTGTCCCCATAAGTCACTTCCTGCACTTTGGCACCCACAGGCACTTATGTGTATATAGATGTATGGTTGGGATGGCAGGTTCATCCACATTTTATGTATACTACCCCATATTTATGTAACATGGCTGGACCATTGTAAACCAAGCACTTGTCAGCCTTTGTTTCACCCATACACCCTAATAGATTGTAAGCTCTTGCGAGCAGGGCCCTCACACCTCGTGTCTCATTTGTCAGTAGCTTTTTTACAATGTAATGTCTGGTTCGTCTGTGCTTTTACCCTCTATATTGTAAAGTGCTGCGGAATATGTTGGCGCTATATAAATAAATATTATTATTATTATAAGGAACAGATCACTGTTACATTACTGTACTGCTATGTATTGTAAACTGTCAATGAGCCCTCAGGGCACGGCTGGGTGGAGTGGCGTCTCAAGCAACCCGGAAGCTTTTGCTAGGCTTCCAGTTTAATAGGGAAGAAATTGGCACCCTATGATTGTGTTGTGGTGGTGCCGAAACAGACGGAGGAGCTTTCTCCCGCTTTCTTCCCCGAGCGGCCATGGTTGCAATTGGCCATGGGAGCTAAGGGGTTCATTGGTTTTGAGCGGAGTGGGCTCCACTCATGGCCAATAGATCATGGGACCAGCTGTAACATATAGCTGGTTCCATGCTCTGTTTCTGAGCTCGCACAATCCTCATGACCTACCCATATTACAAATTGCACATTATCCTGCTTAAAGAAGCCACTACCATTAGACAATACTATTGCTCTGCAGCAACATTTAAGTAGCCGATATGTGTAAGTAATTTTCATAGAAGTGCCAGGAGCTTATCTTGCCTTCTGCTCATAGTGCATCTTGGGGCAATATGTTCTCCAGGTAACACACACCTGCATCCTGCTGCCCACATGATGCAAATGTGATTCATCAGACCAGGCCACCTTCCATCGGTTTATGGTTTCTGACTCGACGCAATAGAGATATGTAGGCCAAACTCTATGTAGTTGGTCACCTGACTAAAAAGCAAACACTGTTCAAAACAACTGTCGACAGAGTTGGCATAAGTTGAAACTGATGCAGCGGCACCTGATTATCAGCGATGGAAATGCATGAAGTATGTTTTCTGTAGTGGATCTTTCAGTTCCAAAAGATACACCATGTGGGAGAATTACCCTATATCTACACAACAAATGTTAAAATGCCGTCCAAAATCAGACCTCATTCGAACATCACAGTAGCGCGGTTTTTGGCACGAGTTTGTGCAAAAAAACTGCAGCCGGATTTCCCGCTGGCCCAGTACATTGAATGTACAGGAATCCAAAGGAAGATAGAACATGTTTAGAAATCCCACAGTAGAAAATCCGGGTTGTGTAGACTACAGCACGCATTTTCTATTGCTGTCTAGGAGTACAGGATTACAGTAGTACGGAGTTTTTGTGGATTCTAAATACTGTATCCGCTCAAAAATCCAACTCCTCCTGTGCTGTGTAGACATAACTTAAAGGGTTTTGCCATGATCTAATGTTGACGTGGGATATTCCAAAATGAGTATTTAATCACTTTTCTAAATATATGTCGTCAAAAAAAAGTAAAGCCTGTGAGAGCTGCAGCCTGACTTAGATGCCCTTAGTTTCCTGACTGTTTACATTAGCTAGGACCAGGAGCTGATCTGGCAAGCTCCTGGCTGGGCTTGGGTTGTTTGCACTTCTTATCTGATGGCAGGACACAGGAATGAGTTTTGAAGGGAGGGGGAGAAAAAAAGAAGTGTTACTGGGCATCTGCACTAGCTTTGTTTCTGTGTCTGCTGTATAGCGAATCTGCTCAGCCCTGCCCCCCCATCCCTTCCGTGTCTGTAGTCCGTGAACGCTGCCTGCTCAGGGCTAATCTTCACTCCTGAGCAGATAAGAGGGAAAAAACAAAACTTGTATAGCTTGTGCACAATACAGTTATTCCCTGGGGTTTAGCCAAACATGTTTGCTCAACTACAGAGACTATCAGCCTCCAGAGCGTGCATGGAAGGTGGTGCGATGACATCACAGAGGAGGTACTTGTTTTTTTTTTTTAAACACAGAAACAAAACGCCTCTTTTTTCAAGGCTGAAGAGGGGCGTATCAGCCTATTAGGTGAGGAAATCACTTATTAGCAAAACCCCTTTAAGGGAGTCATTACACACCGACACAGATGTGCAGCTGCTGTGCTTGGCTGGTTAATAGGTATTGGACTTGGCTGATGGAAAGTAGCTGTGAACAATAAAAAGTCTAGATCACAGCTGACTGAGCTTTTATTTGAATGACCACAGACAGATGCTGGATAGAAAGGTTATGACCCAGTCAGGCATTGGTTTTCAGCTAAAACAAAATTAATCCATTAAATTTAGATTGCAGACAGAGGAGGGTCCTATATCCTCAGAAGAATGTATCCATTTATCACGTTATATCGTGTTAAACATTGTCATACAGTAAGGCTTTGTTCACAACTGAGTCAGGTTCTGTTTGGAACCTCTGCTTGTCCCTTCAGGAATGATTGTGGAAATAAGCGCAGTAAGCTGCACTATTTTTTTTTTCCGTCTAAACGACGGACATCATGGCGGAATTCCAACGGACCCATTATAATCATTGGGTCCATCGGGCGCTGTTGGTGTCCATTGTCAAACGGACCCTTCTATGTTTTGACCTCCAACACAGATGTGTTCTAAGCCTAAAGTGCTTAGTGCAGTTTCAAATCGCCCCATAGTTGTCCCTGATTACAGCCGGGGTGTGACACTACTCCGTTGCTCAGTGCTCATGTTACTAAAAGCTGCAGGACTTTTCCGTGGTGCTGAAGAGCGGAGTGGTGTCAGTATTGCAGTGTGATGGTGATGCCTAAATAATAAAGTTGTTGTATAGCCAAAGGTTGAACTTGATAAACAGAATTGAATAACTATTTGTACAGAGGCGTAACGTGAAGCTTTGGGGCCCGAGTGCAAAAAGTGAACTGGGGCCCCAGCTCCCATGTGCCGCTTACAATGCAACTTATGTGGCAGAAGGGCTTTTGGGCCCCCTTAGGCTGCAGGGCCCGGTAGCGACTGCTACCTCTGCACCCCCTGTAGCTACTCCTCTGTATTTTTATATGACTTTACAAAATTACACGTGCTTTGCCCTTAAAGTTGCTAATAATGGTAGGCCTGCGGGCCCGCATGTTGAAGAGAGGATCATGGTGCTTGCAGGGTTAAACAGCTAGAACCCCAAGTTTTACCAACTTTGCTTGTTAGTGAGGGGGTCACGTGGGCACAACTGCTGTGATGTTCTTTCACCATCACGTGGGGATTACATCCCACCGGTAAAGTGCATTTAGAGGGGTCTTAGAAGAAACGCTAGGAAGAGTTTGTAAAATTGCAGTGATGTGTTTACTTAGAGCTTATAATGTCACATTACATACAATTCCTGTCATTCTTTTTAATTGGCACACTTAGAGGATGTTCTACCAGTGTTTTTTTTTTTTGTTTTACTTGTAGCAAATACACAAATCACAGATTTGACACAAAACAGTGTTTGTTCAATAGCTGAACGTTCTGGCTTCATAAAATATACCTAAATACTGGCACAAGTCTAAATGTACTCATTAGCCGAGTTTAAAAAAGAGACCGTACCGAGTTGTTGGACTTCGTTAACTGAAACAAAATCTGGCATTTTCAACTGCAACAATTTAATAATTTTATAGTTAAATGGAGACGAGGTCTAGAAAAATCGTGACGAGAAAGCGAAAGGGACTGGGGACTGAGAGAGAAGTATCTTTTTTTCTTTTTTCTTTTTTTTTTTTTTTCTCCCCTCTCACCCTGACTCTTTTAATTAGAATTTTATTAAACTGGACAACTTCTTTATAGGGTCACTTCTATCAGAGCATATTTTTTTTTTAAATCAAATCATTTTTATTAAACAATTAATGCAGATACAGAATAGAACGTCTCTTACCATTTTTTTTTAAACATCAGGATACATACATATACAATCATTTTGCTTTTTAGATAAAAAAAACACTAGGAGTATATGAATATGTCCGTTACCATATATCTTGATAAGTGTTTTTCAGCAGTATTAGCATACAACCATAAACAAACCCCAACCATCCCACCCATACCCCCCAAAACCAAGAGCATACCCATGATTTTTTTAGAAAACTTTTAATCAAGGACAGAAGTCACTTTGCCAAGAGTGTCTACTCCTTTTGTTCAAACTAACAGTAATAGGAATAGACAATGCTCCCATTCCTTGCGCCAATCCTGAATTATGTAGCAGTAAGGAACGAGAAGGCAAACCGGGGGAATTAAAGCCAAGGGCTCCTTTATACCTTCATATTTTCTCAGAGCATTTCTTTTTAAGTATACGCCCCTCCCCAATCTGATGACATTATTTTAATTTGTTTACGTATTCGGTTATGGTAGGTGGAGAAGACAGAATCCATCAAAAGGCAATAAACAATCTGGCCATATAAAACATTCAGGAAATTCTAATTTTTTTGTTTCCAAACATCAAATATTATTTCTTATATATATCAAAGTACACTGTGGAGGGGGTCTAGAGGGATATCAATTTTATGAACTTTGCTAATTAACTGAATAACCTCTTTCCAGAAGTTGCCCAATTCCCTGCACTCCCATATCATGTGCAAAAGCTGGGCCTCTTCCATTTCACATCGTGGGCAACTGGAGTCTGACCTAATACCCCATTTGAATAGCTGGAAAGGAGTTTTATAAGCTTGTGCAACAACATAAGCTGTGAATATCTTTTTGCCTCCCTTAATGACACCAATCTCGCAAGGCTCAAAACACTATCCCATTGTTCTGTACTAATGGGGCCAACGCCCGTCTCCCATTTCACTTTAATCGAAGCTGTTGATTATAAATATACTCCTCCGCCAAGTAACTATATGCTTTCGAAATTAATCCCTCCGTGGACTGTGCTCCACAAACTAAATTTATTAGGGGAGCAGATTTAAAATGGACAGATCCACTTGTGAAGCTTGACTCTGAACCACATGCCTCAACGGGCAAATATTGGTAAAAGGGACTTGGCGGGGTAGGTCAAACTTTTCCTGCAGCTGAGTAAAACTCAACTTTTTCTGAACCATCTAAAATTTGGGATAATAAGACAATACCAATTTGCATTCCTCTCTTAAAGTCAGTCAATTTCAAATTTCTGGAAGCTTGCGATTAAACCCATAGCGGGGTATATTTGGTAAATGAGGTATACCCCAAAATATCCTTGCCTCTATCCCACACCTTATACATTAATTTCAGAGTAGGAAGATCTGAAGAATTCAGTTCCGCTTTGTCAGCATCCAGCATACAACTCAAATGGGGGCCATGAGCTTCTAGTTGCTAGCAACAATACTGGCCCCAATCCCTTCCCTAGCATCCCCCCTGCAAAAATGCTGCCATTGTGAGGCTATAACGTAGAGCCAAGTGTTCGGGATAGCAAGCCCTCCTCTATCCTTTTCTCTTTGCAAATAATTTAATCCAATCCTGGGCATCCCCCTTTTTCCAAAGTAACTCTCTGAAGAGTCGGTGTATTTTATTAAAGATATTTAAAGGGACCCAAATTTGGGGAGTTATGCAAAATGTAGAGGATCTGCGGAATAGCAATCATTTTAATTAGATTTCCTCTACCTATAAACTGATAAAGGCATCTTACACCATTGCATTTAAATCTTATTGGTCAATCTGCTAAGTAGGGGGAGCACATTGTGGGCAATATAATCTTGCGGGGGAAGTAAATATTATTCCTAAATATTTGAATGATGGTACTATCTGTAGATAAGATTCCTGACCTATACTTCCTTCAGGGAGAGGATCCAAGGGCAATAAGGTAGACTTGTCCCAATTAATTCTTAAACCCGACCAAACTCCAAACTCCTCTATGTAGGACATGATTGGTTCCAAAGAGAAGTTTACATTCCCCACATAAAGAAGCTTTGTCGTCCGAAATAGAGAGAAATTTCTCTCCTCCATAGTCCATATTTGAACCCTGTAAGGGTCCCTTGCATTTCTGATGACGTAAGCTAGGGCTAATGACCAAGGCAAACAGAAGGGGAGATAAGGGGCATCCCTGTCTGGTCGCTCTGTGTAAGGAGAATGCCTCTGACATCAAGCCATTGGCGCGTACTCTAGCCCGTGGTTCTGCATACAATATTTTAAAAACTGCCGATAAAAAAAGTTGGACCAAATCCCATTTTCCTCATGACAGCCCACAAGTACTTCCCATTCCACACTGTCAAAAGCTTTGGCAGCGTCCAATGAGAGAACTGGGCCCGCCCTCCGTCTGCCCTGTACTCATTTGTAAATTGAGAAAGTCTTCTTATGTTAATGCCAGTTGACTTATTGGGCATAAAGCCCGACTGGTCTTCATGAACGACACTTGTTATGACTTTGCTTAACCTGTTAGCTAATACTTTTGCCAATAGCTTAACATCAGTTGGAAGTAGTGAGATGTGGCGATAGGACCCTGGACTAGAAGCATCCTTATTGGCTTAAGTATCAGTACAATAACTGCTTCCCTCATTGAATATGGCAAGTGGGGCCGTCCTGGACTGCCCGCCTGGAAGACCTCTAGTAAATGCGGTAACAAGGATTCCTTGTGGAGCTTAAAAAATTCAGCTGGAAGACCGTCCATCCCCCGGGGCTTTTTCATTTGGGGCCTGGCACAAAGCAACCTCTAGTTCTTCAACAAGTAATTGGTTGCTCTAGAGCATTACTATCTTCCAGTGATAGAGATGGAAGGGTAATGTTTTGACAAGTAATCTTCAATGTCATCCACTGACCCTCCAACCACCAGAGTATATAAAGATTTATAAAACTGTAGCAGAACATTTAGGATATCTGCATCCCCACTGACTACAGAGCCATGTCCATTTTAAGTTCTGCAATATGACTGGATGCTTGCTGGGGTTTCACAATATTAGCTAGTAAATGTCCTGCGCTTTCTCTTGATCAAAATAGCGTTGCTGAACAAAAAACTTTTTAAACCTCTGCTACTTTAATCAACTGCTCATTCAAGTTCTGTTGGGCCTCTCCCAGTTGTGCCTATTTTTCTCAGAAGGGTCACCAAGAAAATTCTGTTTTTTCATTTGCTACCCTATCCTGCAAGAATTGGTGAAGCTACATGTTATAGTTTTCCTTTTACTAATCTCTCTAAGTAAATCCCTCTTACAAATGCTTTCATGGTATCCCCCACACATGCCACTGAAGCAGTTCCCTCGTTATTGTCAAAGAACTCCTTAATTTCTGCTACCATCGAGCCCCCTATCAAAATTTCACCCCGAAGGGATTTAGGCGCCATCCCTGTCTAAACCCCAGACCGCTCCAGGGGCCACAGTCCAAGCACCCCTGGGCAAGGGGGAGTGATCAGAAATTTCAGCGAGTTGAATATTCAACTGATTTGACATATGGGGCATTGAGTCCGAGGCCACAGCAAGGTCTATTCTTGAGAGTGAATGAGCGTTGGCTGAATAACATGAGTATTGCTTTTTCGTAGGGTGTCTTAGTCTCCAAATATCACATAGACCTACCTCCATCAACAGTTTTGCAAGGGAAGTTTGGCTGGGCCTGGGAGTCAATATCTTTCCCCCATGAAATTTGTCCCAGTAAAGGATGCAAATATTTATTAAAATCACCAAAGATTAACACTGGGACTCCCGGGGATGATTCCAACAGAGTTAGTATTTTTTAAGAATTTTGCTTGAGTACGGAGGAGGGGATTTATATAGCTACATAATAACTGGGGTTAAGTAGAGCTTGCAATGAGATAAACATATCTTACCATCTGGATCAGTTTTTGAATCAATACATTTTAAACGGAATGGCTCTATGAATTAGCACACTTACCCCTCTAGAATGTGAGGAGTAACCGAGTGGTATGCTGCCCCAACCCATGCTCTTTGCAGCCAGTGGAGTTTGTCTTTAGTCAGGTGGGTCTCGGACAGACAGACTATTGCCGGGTGAACATTCTGCAACAATGAGTTAACAGCATATAGCTTACTTGAGTCCCCAAGCACTATTACTTTACATGCAAAAAATTTAATAACAGACTCCATAATAACAGTTATGCAATATATCCAACCGCTGGAGTAAACTTTTACAAAGCCCTTGATTGTAATGTTCATAAGGAATAGGTCCTGCTCTCAAAATAATCCCACCCATATATCAGAGCATATTTTTGTTGCAATCAATATTGCTGGAATTTTAAGTAGTATCTATTTCTTGCAGCAGTCCTATGCCATGAAAAATTACATATAAAATCTTGCCCTACCGCTATGATGATAAAAAGAGAAAGCTCCTAAATGGCAAGGCAGACTAATTTCAGTTTACTGTTGCTGCTTCATGAAATGCTAATTTGCATGTAGTCTCAATACAAATCGTAGGTAATAGAAAGTAATTATATTACAAACAAGAATGCAATATGCAAAAATTACATAAAGAAATTTTAAAAAATGACAAATGGTCACATATTGCTTGTCTATGTAAAAAAACAAAAAAAAAAACAAATGTTGATGGCAGTGTCCTTTTTGAATCTGGAATTCCAGGATGGAGTGTGGCAAACGATGGTCATTTCCAATTAGTTGTGTGTAAAATCTGGTACAAGTAGAAATAAAGAGAATAAGGTCATAAAGGGAAAATATAAAAACATCCGGGTAGAATGCTCATAGCAACATGCGCACAAAACCAGTGGAGAGAGACAGGAGTTGGTGTTTGTAAGCCTATGTTCAGATAACAAATTTTTCCGTAGGTAAACTCCATCTTGGATCAGGCATGTAATTTGTTTTCCTGCTGCAAATTTTCATTTGCATATGGTAATATACAAGCAGCAGAGTAGGCACATATTGTCACGCTTCTCGGAGGAGAGGATGGTGGATCCATTGGTCACCGCATGAAGTTGGCGAAGCCGACGCCGAGGAGCGGAGTATAAGTGGCCCATTGTCTTCACTGGTGCCCGCTGCAAAGCAGGAAGGACTTTGCTGCAGGGAAACCCCCTTGTCGCTACCCCCGATGTAGACTCTGGCGGTGACAGTCGAAGGAGATGCAGTGGCAGGGCTGGCGGACTGGCAGGCACGGCTGGAACAACATCAGTGGACAAAGGTCAGGCACGTGGCAAAAAACAGATGCATAAAATAGCACAGAAAAGGCTTGCGCTCGTATGCGAGATATGGACAACGGAATCCCTAAAAGGCTCTCACAAGAAACTTATTGGAGGAGCACAATTACCTGTTGTATGCTGGCCGTTTAAATCCAGGGACCTGACATGCATGCGTCCCTAGTGGGGGGAAGATGCAGAGCAGCGCACCTTCCGAGTAGGAAGCCGGGCAGGCAGGAGCCGGGAGCCAACAGCAGCCCTGAGCACAGCGCGGGGACCACCCGCAGCCGGGTAACGGACGTGCCCGCGGTCTGGGAGTCGGACCACGGCACGAACCGTTACACATATCTTAGGCTATGTCCACACAGCACAGCTTTTGAGTTGGTTTTTCAGTGGATTCAGTATTTAGAATCCACAGAAAATCTGACTGTAACCAGTGCTGTGTAGCCTTCAAACAAAATCTGTGCTGTCTTGTATGCAGCACAGATTTTTTACTGATGGAAACCTAGACTGTCGACCGTCCGGAGGAATATAAAACATGTTGTACATTTCGTTGAAACAACGTCAGGTTCCTGTAGCCCCAATGTACTGGGCTACTGGGAATTCGAAATCCGACCTCCATTTTTTTGTGCAAAAAAAAAAAAAAAAAGCGGCAGTGCGGCACGGTCCAGCGAAGTGAAAATGCCGTCGGATTTTGGATGCCATTTTTACTTTGCTGTGTGGACTCAGCCTTATTTGCGTACCAGGAGGCAGAAGCTAAGCCCGAGGCAGGCTGCTTGTGAGTGCATTGATTATTCCACATTCCCCCCCTTATTCATAAAATCTTTACTAGTAAAATATTTGCACTTCAGCCGTCAACACATTGCTAGAGAGATCTTTCTATTCACTTCTCTTGAAAGCTTAAGTGCTTAAATAAGTACAGGAACTGTTCCTTGTTTAATTTCAGAATAAACTCAAAACGTGGGAGACAATTAGTTTTATTCATTTTTTTTTTTTTAAAGTAGCTCTTTTTTTAAATTCATGTAATGTGAATACAGAAACAGATTATTGTACCTGTTGTATGAGCCGAGAGTTTTTATTAAAAGTTAAACAGAAAGCATTGTGACTCCAGATCTAGCAGCGGTCATTTCTCTAGGTAATGTGGAGCTTTTAGTAAATCCTTGTGTTCCCTGTGTTATAAGGGCATGTCCCCAAGGCACGGGTTTTCGGCTGGTTTGAAAAACCGGCTGAAAATCAGTACAATGGTGCTCTATGGAAAACCCGTGCAGCAGTCCCCACTGCACAGGTTTTCCATCCGGCGTTGTTTCCGCCCCGCGGTCCGGCCGCAAAACATTCTACAAGCACAATCTTCCGTCCGGTTTCCGGACGGAATCTGTGCAAGCCAATGTGAAGGGGGAGGGCTTTTCTCCGCTCATCGCAGAGAAATGCCATCTCCCCCGCGGCCGTGGGGACGGCTGCAAAACAGGACAAATACCGGCCAGTATCTGTCCTGGGCCGTGAAAACGCGCCCTAACAGTTCTGGAGCATATTCGCTGATAACTATGTTTGTGCTGTTTCTCTGTTCTTCCTAGAACGGTATTCCGGAATCAGCTGTGTGTAAGGGTATGTTCACACCGTTGATTTAGACGCTTATTTTTTAAGCGCCAAAATCTGCGTCCAGTACTCGTACGTAAACCACCTCATATTTTGTATTTTTTAGGCAAGGGTTTGATTAGGTTTTTGTCTTGGTTTTGGTCATCGTTATCCAATGTGTGTTTTTTTCTGACTTTCAAATTTTGTGCCAAGGTGGTTTTTGGGCACAGATCTGCCTCAAAAACATGCAGCACTTTGGGAGACATGTATGAAGGAAGCCGCTTCAAAGTGCATTGTCGAGTCTCGTTTTCAGTGTATAATGCGCCTGATGTAGGAAAGTGGTTTTGTGCGATTGTAAATGGAGTCTAAAGTTCATTGCGCTTCGCCTGTGTGTTAGGCGCATTATTAATGCGCCTAAGTTTCCTAATGTGCCAAACGTGTATAAAGGCTATAGATAGGCTGGAAATAAAAGAAAAGTCATTAGAATAGCATGTCAATGAATAGAAACTATGGTACTGATCTTGCTTGGTAGACCACAGGTCAAAAGCAAGACGATGTGCTGTGCTGGCTCTTGCTGTATGTAGTACAAAGGGTGAGAGCAGCAAAAATACATTTCAAATTTAATGTAGTAAAAATTGTAAAATCTGAATAACATCAGTGGGTTATTTAATGTAAAATTAGTTTGATTCTTTTAATTTTAAATACATTTTATAAGAGATTTTTATATTTTTGGGATATTTTACATTTTTATATTTTATGATAACATTTTTTATTACATTTAAATTTAACTTTATGCAGTTTGATAATTATCAGAAATTACTTTTATTATTGCACTGGTATAAGTTGAGAAATACTGGACATTTTTTGCCCTAAGAGCAAAGCTAGCTCCACTTTGACTCCTCAGGCTCAGGCAGATCACATTAAAATAGGTCTGCCTGTCGGAGCAGTAATGCGCCTAGTTTTACCGAACCACATTCATATAAGTGTCTAATATTACAGGTGTGGTGCGACACACCCCCTCATGTTGGGCACATTAGAAAGTGTTGAGTCTTACAAACAATGCTCCTAACACATTCGTTAGGCGCATTAGACATTGTAGCCGGCTCACTTAGGCGCATTTTCCGCCAAAAAAGGGTGAAAAACCCAGTCATTGCTTCCTATGAGCATATTACTCCCTGAAAAGAACTAAAAAATTGACGTTATTTTTAGCACCCAGAATCCACGCTGAAAGTAAGCGAGTCTTGTGAAGGATGTTGTGGTTTTTAAATGGAGCTCAATGCGAATGAGCTGGAGGCATTTTATAGTTGTTTGGGTGCAGAATCTGCACCAAATCGGCTCCAAAAACCGCACTAGAAAACACTGTGCGAACATATCCTTATTCCCATTTTCAAAGTTTTTTTTTTTTTCCCCCTGCTCACACTAACTTCATTAGCACTGATTGAACAATGTCTCAATGTATAGCCACGCCTCCCCCAATAGGTAACACCCATCTGACAAATCGGTAATGAACTTCTAGGAGGAATAACAGGTGAACCAAACAACATACAGATGAAAGGAAACCTGCTCCAGACTTGTAATTTCATGGGGAATACTAGCATCTATTAAAACAGACCTATCAGGAATGGCCACAGGTCATCTTAAACTGGGGACTGCATTATTTGTGCTTTGTTTATACCCCTCCTGGCAGTCCTGTGTAAAACCAAGAGATGATTTGTGATAACTGCATGACTATTATTTGTCTTAATAAAGAACAGTACAATGATAAAATATGAATTATATTCTTCTTTTAGTATAGAACAGTATGATTTGTTTCTGCATTTAGTTCTTCCCTGGTAAATTCTTGTGTTGTGTGGATAAAAAAATCAAATACATATAAATATCTTATCCATACAGAGAAGATTAGTATAAATTTGATTGCTAAATCTTATTCCTTCAACTATTCATTTACGCAGTGCTACTCTCTTCTGCAGCCTTTTTCATTACAGTGCCTTGAGAAAGTATTCGGCCCCCTTGAACTTTTCAACCTTTTGCCACATTTCAGGCTTCAAACATAAAGATATAAATTTTTCATTTTTGTGTGAAGAATCAACAACAAGTGGGACAATTGTGAAGTGGAACGAAATTTATTGGACATTTTAAACTTTTGTAAAAAATAAAAAACTGAAAAGTGGGGCGTGCAATATTATTCGTCCCCCTTATGTTAAAACTTTGTAGCGCCACCTTTTGTTGCGATTACAGCTGCAAGTCGCTTGGGGGATGTCTCTATCAGTTTTGCACATCAAGAGACTGAAATTCTTGCCCATTCTTCCTTGGAAAACAGCTGGAGCTCAGTGAGGTTGGATGGAGAGCGTTTGTGAACAGCTGGAGCTCAGTGAGGTTGGATGGAGAGCGTTTGTGAACAGCTGGAGCTCAGTGAGGTTGAAAGGAGAGCGTTTGTGAACAGCTGGAGCTCAGTGAGGTTGGATGGAGAGCGTTTGTGAACAGCTGGAGCTCAGTGAGGTTGGATGGAGAGCGTTTGTTAACAGCTGGAGCTCAGTTAGGTTGGATGGAGAGCGTTTGTGAACAGCTGGAGCTCAGTAAGGTTGGATGGAGAGCGTTTGTGAACAGCAGTTTTCAGCTCTTTCCACAGATTCTCAAATGGAATCAGGTCTGGACTGTGACTCGGCCATTCTAACACCTGGATACGTTTATGTGTGAACCCTCCATTGTAGATTTTGCTTTATGTTTGGAATCATTGTCTTGTTGGAAGATAAATCTCCGTCCCAGTCTCAGGTCGTTTGCATTAGGCTGTATTAACGATTGCGCCCCCTAGTGATCAAGCACCATAGGGGGACTCAATGTTATGGTAAAAAAAAAAATAATAGTTTTAAAGTGTGTAAAAAAAAAAAAAAAAAAAAAAAAAAAAAAAAAAAAAAAAATTATTTAAATTTTAAATCACCCCCATTTCACCATTTTACAAATAAAAACAATAAAATAATAAAAAAGTTACACATATTTGGTATCGGCGCGTCCAACAAAGTCCGATCTATAAAAATATAACCTCATTTATCCCATGCGCTGAACACTGTAGAAGGAAAAAATTCCAAACGGCAAAATTGCGTTTTTTTGGTCATTTCATGTCCTATAAAAATTGGAATAAAAGTGATCAAAAAGTCACATGCATTCCAAACTGCTAGCAATAAAAAGTGCACTTCAGCCCGCAAAAAAAATCCATCCTCACTGATGTCTGTAGGTGTTAGTACAAAAAATTAATTGGTCGCACAAAATGGCGCCGTGGTGCAAATTTCAAATATGAAAAATGTTTGGAATTTTTTTACGCCACCAAAACATAACGGAAACCCTACATGTTTGGTATTGACGGATGCGTATCAACCTGTAGAATACAGATAACACATCATTTTTACCGAAGATTGAACGCCGCAAAAACAAAACTCCCGCAAACATGGTGCAAGTAAATTTTTTTTTCACATTTTGCCCCACTTCTTACAATTTTCTTGCCGTTCCCCAGTATATTCTATAGTAATATGAATAACACTACTGGAAAGTACATCTTGTCCCGCAAAAAAAAAAGCCCTCGTATGTATATGTAGGTGGAAAAATAAAAAAAGTTATGGCTTTTGGAAGGCAAGGAGGAAAAAAATTAAGAGTAAAATAATTTTTTTTGTTTGTGTTAAAGGGTTAACCATCGTCCCTGTCCCTGCTGAAGAAAAGCAGGCCCAAACCATGATTCTGCCACCACCATGTTTGACAGTGGGGATGGTGAGTTCAGGGTGATGCGCTGTGTTGCTTTTACGCCAAACATATCGTTTTACATTGTGGCCAAAAAGTTGGATTTTGGTTTCATCTGAGCAGAGCCCCTTCTTCCACATGTTTGGTGTCTCCCAGGTGGCTTGTGGCAAACTTTACACAAGACTTTTTATGGATATCTTTGAGAAGTGGCTTCTTCTTGCCTCTTACATAAAGGCTAAATTTGTGCAGTGTATGACTGATTGTTGTCCTATGGATAGACTCTCCCACCTCAGCTGTAGATCTCTGCAGTTCACCCAGAGTGATCATGGGCCTCTTGGCTGCATCTCTGATCATTCTTCTCCTTGTTTGAGATGAAAGTTTAGAGGGACGGCTGGTTCTTGGTAGATTTGTAATGGTCCGATACTCCTTCCATTTCAATATGATCGCTTGCACAGTGCTCCTTGGTATGTTTAAAGTTTGGGAAATCTTTTTGTATCCAAATCCAGCTTTAAACTTCTCGACAACAGTATCACGGACCTGCCCGGCTTTGTTCCTTGGTCTTCATGATGCTCTCTGCGCTTTAAACAGAACCCTGAGACTATCACAGAGCAGGTGCATTTATATGGAGACTTGATTACACACAGGTGGATTATATTTATCATCATCCGTCATTTAGGACAACATTAGATCATTCAGAGATCCTCACTAAACTTCTGGAGTGAGTTTGCTGCACTGAAAGTAAAGGGGCCGAATAATATTGATCGCCCCACTTCTCAGTTTTTTTTTTTTGTTTTTTTTGTTCTTTTTTACAAAAGTTTAATTTATCCGATAAATTTCGTTCCACTTCACAATTGTGTCCCACTTGTTGATTCTTCACAAAAAAATTACAATTTTATAACTTTATGTTTGAAGCCTAAAATGTGGCAAAAGGTTGAAAAGTTCATGGGGGCTGAATACTTTCACAAGGCACTGTAAATGGATTGAAACATTGTAACAATTACAAACAGTGTGACACGGTCAACAGTTGTATACAAGATATAGTTGGTAATAGCCCGGTCCACACATGCTTCTGATCAGGGGCATAACTTGAATTCATAGGACCCCATAGCATAATGATATGGGGGGGCCTCCACCAAATGACAATATAGTATAACAGCAGCAGATGTGGCAATTATTATAGGTATAAATAATACCACCATATATCAGGGAACCCACATAATAATGCTGGAGAGCAGAAAGTCACCAACTACTTGTTCTCTACAAAAAGGAATGGTGTTCCTGATTGGACCCCAGAGCTACTATGTTTACTATGACTATAGTTCTGCCGACAGGGATTAATAGTGAAACTATCGTCGTGTCTGTGGGAAAATCTCTCTCCATGTCTTTCCACCGTCCGTTTGAAACATGTTCATGGTATTTTAGAAAGGTCCAGCTTTAGGGGCCCCTGGATTGTCTCATAGGGCGGCTGCACACGCTGCAATAATTTGCACCATTGTACTTACTAAACTTGTGTTTTCAAACGTGACCACAAGGAAATGCAACATGCATATAAATCCTGTAGCTTTGTAGGGGTTTTTTTTTTTTTTTTATTTTTAAATAGTCAAAATCAGTGCTGGAAAATTTCAGACCTATCACAAATTTAAACTATTAAATTGCAGTGTGTGTATATAATGACTGTATGGTCTTGACAACCTGGGTATGACCATGTTGCTGTGCATTATTTAAAAAAGAAAAGCTATATTTAGATTTTCCCACGCTTAGCAAGCCATATGACTGCAAGGAAGTGTCACAAAATGAATAATTTATACATGTGAATAGTTGGATGCCTTTCTCAAGTTTGGGCATTATTGTAAGGGAAACCGTTGTTTATGTTAGGCCTTGTTCACATCATGCCAGCGTTATATGTCAAAGGTAGACACCTAGGGTCACATGTATGAAAACTGTCTTGGTCTAAGACTTTGTTGCCAATAGCAACCAATCAGAGCGCCCCTTTCATATATTGCTCTGAAAAAATAAAAGGGGAGTTCTGATTGGTTGCTTTGAGCAACAAGGAGGTTCTTCAACCTGCAACGTTTTCATACGTGTCCCCCCTAATGTTCCCCCTCTGGTATGTGCCAATTTTATGGGCAGTTCACACAGGGTTTTGCTCTTCATTGTTAACAAAATGTTAACTGCCAGGAAATCAAATTGCCCTATTGACTTCAATGGGCCTACCATGGCTCCATCAGAATACCCATCGGCTTTTTTTTTTTTTTTTTCTTCCATAGTACCCTATTGGATACCACTAACCGAGAGCATAATGGCCATTTTTGACATCCAGTAGCATATGTTCGAATGCTACACATTATACATTACTTGGGTGTGCCTGTTTGTATAGGGGAAAAAAAGAGTGCCAAACGTGAACAAAGCTTTATTGCAGCATGTAAAGCCAGGCTTACATAAAAGGGAACCTGTCACATAGACTATGCCCCCCTTACTGAGCACAAGGTAGTGTCAGACCTGCTTTATCCTGTGTTGTGTCCATTATTCTGTAATATGCTGTAGTTTTAGCGTATTTAATGCTCAAATCTTATTCATGAGCAGGTGTTAGCCCCACCCACCAATGGCTAGCCCTGCCCACTAGCCCATCTAGAACTACAGCATCTTACAAAATAAGGGACACCGCGCTGGAAACAGCAGGTCTGTCACTAGCTTGTGTTGTCCTTAGCAAGGGGGGCATAATCTATGTGACAGGTTCCCTTTAAAGGCTTTAAATCTAAAATATTTTACTGTGTTAATGAATGTAGCTGAGCAAGTGTACTCAGAACCCCCATAACCCCCTGAATGAGGGAGAGGTGCACAAGCGCGGCCATCTCCGTTTATCTACGAGCCAGCCTCGGAAGGGATTTTGCAAATTGGCATAACCTCTCTAAAGTCTAAGCCTTACCACCCCAAAAGTGGTGAGTGATAGGCAGTAAAACACTGTGGGCAACATCTATGAATTAGCATGCACCATTTTTGTAACTTGGCGTCGACACACCAGTTTTAAATCGATATAGAGGAGTGTATAATACGACAGTATGAATGAAAGTGTTACGCGCCAAGCATTATATGGCAGTTTCACAGTAAACTTTGGTGCATTAAAATGTGTCGTCAGACTTCCGGTTCCGGCGCCGTCATGGAGTGAGGACGCGGCCGGAGCTCCGTGGTCTCGGGAAGCATCCGCAAGATTAAACCTGCCACGGCAACCTGCTGCGCACTCCACCCGCCGCACAGGACAGCGGGAGCATAGGGGGATCGTTCGGGAGCCGGTAGAATGCCGGGAAGGTCCCGTAGTGGACGCTGTGAACGGGGACCGGAAGTCGTGCGCCGGGCCTGCCAGGAGAGGAAGAACAGGTAGCCAGCGTGTATATGCGGCTCCAGCGGCGGCAGCACACTTTATACTCTGCGCGGCCCCAGCCCTAAGCCTGACAAGATCAAGTGCTGCAGATACTAGCACTAGGCTCCCCCTCTCACCCGGGACTATTACTCAATTGTATGGGGCAGTGCTTTCCTGGGCCAAGAACCCTCTGCAGCAGTGCCCAGCCCCTCCTATCCCCCTGCATCACATGCTGCCTGCAGTAATAAGCACACAATACAGTGCAGGACAAACAGGTCTATCAGCAGTGGGATCTAAAGCCCTACAGTCCAGTTCATGGTGGATACTACCAACAGCACAATAGTGGGTCACAAACCGCTATAAGCTCATGATTCTGTGGTAGGGTACAGGACATTTCAATCTGTGCCCTCAGAAGTGTTCTCAAAATTGCTAAAATACAGGGAGGTGCAGCAAGAGATTCCGCTAAGGGCTCGTTGTCAAGAGATCACTATCTAACCTGCTGGCCCACACTGCTACATTGTGTCGCAAAGCAAATATCAGCAGATCTACAAGAGTCCTTAATGGCATTTGTAGCACAAGTTAAGGCGGACACGAAAATTCATGCAGAACGCCTGGACGATCACGGGCTTCAACTCCAAGAAATAAGATCTGACATTGAAAAAACACGCTCAGAGCTCTTTAATGTTACCCAGGAGAGTAAACGGCTAAATGATAAAATAGACGACCTCGAGAATCGGTCTCGAAGAAATAATCCAAGAATTATTGGAATCTCTGAAGCCATTCTTCCCAGAGACTTACCGCTCCTTTTGTGAACGAGATCTCCCAGAAGATTTAGGCCTATCACGGCCCTGCAAAGTGGAACGAGCACATAGACTAGGCCCAGACCTTAGATGCGGTGCCCGCGCGGGCCATGATGATGGTATCCCTGCAACACTGAGAGACAGGCCACGGCAGAGCATTTGCAAGTTCCTGGACTTCACTGATAAGGTAGTGATACTTCGGGCCTTTAAGAGACTCAACTCAGATCTTATTTTCAAAGCAACAAAATCCTCATCTTTGAGGATTTCTCGGCGGAAGTAGTAAAGAAGCGAAGAGCATTCTCCTCTATATGTTCCGACCTATTCCATAGACAGATCAAATTTGCTCTTCTTTATCCAGCAGTCCTCAAAGTGTTCCACCGCAACGGTAACACATCTACTTATTACTCTCCTGAAGAAGCCAAGCAACACTTTCAGCGACACAGAGAGGACACTCGATCTTCAACCCTTTTCTCCTTATCTCCGGAAAGAGCTACTCCGTTGCCAAAATTTTCTCTTCACTCCAGAGAACATTCGGATCTCCTAGAGGAGGAAGCAGGCCCATCTCACTCTGCCCGCTCAGCGAGCCCAAAGGAGCAGCGGAAGAGAGACAGGCATCCAAGATGACCCCATGAACAAAGATCGTTGACGCTTGGATTCTGTCATACTTGAGCCCCCGGTGAACCCGAGTTTCACTTTCTAACTCTGTCTCAGACTAACTTCAGTTATGGCTCTTTGTTGAGCCCTTGGCGGTTTACGTATCCTTTTCGTGTATGAAACACTGGTATTGCCCCCCGCTAGTGACTCACGTTGTACAATTTAATCCTTCGTTTTGTTGGCCTGTGTGTGTGTGTGTGGGGGGTGATCCCCCCTTGGGCTCCCTCTGCCGGACCTTGTGTCCGGTTCGGAGGGACTGACGGGAATCGCTCCTAAGTTAGAAAATAAGATCCAAGGCCAGGAGCTGATCCATCATTTTGTGGTAACCATTGTGTATCTCTTGTCCCACTCTGTGACGGAAAAAAGAGAAGTCACATTGCACATTTGCATGAGGGAACAGTTGGGTTGTTTTTCTCCCTCAGCGTGCTGGGGATGGTCTGTCCCCGAGGGTTTAAGTGTCTCTTTTCGGCTCTACCTCCTGTTGGTTTTGGTTCATGCTGCGCTTACTGACTGCTCTTGACTGGTCCCTTTAGCAGGGGCGTCGGTAGTCAGTAGCATTCGGGGCCGTAGCCCCGGATGTAAAGCCTTCTGCCCCGAATGATTAGTCTTCTCACTCTCTCTGCTCGCTGCAGTTAGAAGCTCCGCCCACCTCCAGAACTTCACCACTCTCAGGGAGCAGTGAGAGCAGCCCCTCCTCTTCTGTGCTCTCTGCTAAGCCCTCCCCCGGAGCACAGCACCTACAGCAAGGTTCCCTGCCTCCTCCTGCCGGCTCCTGCAGCAGATCGTCTGCCCCATCTCTATGGAAACCAGAACGAGCTTCTGGTTTCCTCAAGTTTTCCCCAGAGCTGCCAAAAACAGCCCAGAGTTTTCTAGAACCCCCATTTACCCTGCATAAGGTATTCCTGGGGCAGATGGGGGGCTATGCCCCCACCTCACATGCATACTAATATACGGGCCCTGTGCACAGAGGTACAGTATATTAGTATATACATCCAAAAGGGACATAATACACAAATGTAATACACAGAAAAATAGGGCAATTAATACTTTCCTGGGAAAATTTGCAGTAAATATTTATAACACACAAACACCACCAAGATACAAATTTTAAAAAACACAGACATAACTTCACCAGGGACTAAATACAAAAATTTAAAACCCAAAAGATTTAACATTTATACAATCCCGTGTGAATACAGTTTGGTTTTTGGGTGTGGTGATAAAAATTTAAAATAAAAAATTAAAAAAAAAAAAAAAAATTTATTTTATATAAACATAATATACTAATACCCCAAACTAAAACCGCCAATATTTATTTTTTCATGTTTTTAAACTGTCCCTGGCAAACACGAGAGGGCCCATCTCATGAGTAAGTCTGAGTAAAAGGTTTAACAAGAAAAAAGTAAAAAAACAAACACAAAAAACACATAAAACTTTCCCCCATTACAAATTTGCAAAGAAAAATTTTTTAAAAAAAGAAACCCAAATTTGGCTCACGTTGCGATAAACCCTTGCTATAAAACTATATTTTAAACCCCCCCCCTAACACTCTTTTAAAAAAAAAAAATAAAAACATTTTTTGTTCATCCCATTTTGCAAAAAGTTGAATAAAAAACAACCAAAAAGTCCCATGAGCCCAAACAGCACCAATGAAAAAAAAAATATGGCTATTTGAAAAAAAAAAAGGGAAAACAGCTGTGTTATTTAGGGGTTAAACTACATACCACATATACGGGTTTTTCAACATAAAGGCACTTTTGTCCCCCAAATTTGGGAAAAAAAATTAGGGGACAATGCTGAGGCCGGGGGCTGGGAGGAGGGGGTATTTTCTGAGAGACCACTGTCGGGGACCCACAAAGACAGGGACAGTGAGGCCCTGACATGGCCCAGCCTCTGTCCCTCCCCCTTTTGGGGAACCCCCGACCCCTTTTAATAGGCCGGCCCCAACCAGAGACTGATGGCTGAAACGGGTATAGGTGTGACACAAAGGGACAAACAACAAAGAAAAAATAAACTAGTGGGGCCCCGGGTCCAGGGTCCAAACAAATACGGCACAAGGTACAAACGTGAGAAAAAGGGGAATATCCGGGGCGGTCCAAAGTCGCAACGATAGGGGCAGCGGGGTACAGAATCGTGAAAAGGGAGAATAACCGGTGAAAGCAAAAGGCAGGAAAACGAAGACACAGAAAAGCGAACAGGCGAACTTAAGGCAATGAACCCAAAATGCAGAAAGGGCAGGAAAGGAAGCTGAGAACTTATATGGGGAACAGAAAAGTTAGAACTGAGGCAATAGGCAGAAAAACAAAAAGACCAATGGGAAAAAGGCTTCCTCAAAAAGGAGCACAATTAAACCCCGATGTGCGGAAGATTTCCTGGGTAAGGGGGGTTGGCCAAAATCAAATTTGCACCAGCACAGAGTAAACCCAGTTCACACTAGAGAAAATAACGCGGTTTAGGTCAAAAACCACGGTTTACGTCGTAGTGGGCCCGGGGCCGGAACCAGAGCCCAAAAACCGGGGTGTTTCGGCACAATCATGACACCATCAGTAAGGGGGTCAGAGCAGATTTTCTGCGCGGAACTAGCGGCGGGGGTTTTAAAAAAACCCCCTTCAGCATATGGGTGTCCTGAACATCTAAATGGGATGAAGGATGTAAAAGCGGGCTCACACGCTAACCCATCTATGCATGGCAACACGACTGGTTCCATACACTCGCCACTAAAAAAGGGCCCGGCCCCGAATGTTTTTTGGGCCCCAGCAACGCCCCCCCCTTTAGCATACCTAGTCCATGAAGAAGTAACAGGAAGTTAAGGGCCCGATCTCCCAATAAGCGATTAATGTCCTACCCCAAAAAACCGAAAATAACATTGCCGCTGCAGGGGATCATCTCCTGAAGGGGAATTTTGAACGGAAGAAAGAATATAGGTCGGACAGGTCTATGGGCTCCGGGTTGATAATAAAAGCGGGGTCCTGCTCGGGGTGGGGGTTAGTGTTTAAGGGAGTGTCGTTAACCATGAATATGATACCAAGGGCGATGGGGTAAAGTTTCATCCAAAGCCGGGAAAGCTTTTGTCTATACATAATGTTTAGGGTCCCAACTCGGGAATCACGATTCTTTAAACAAATAAATCAAAAATTTTGGGTATAAAGGGGGTTAAAGTTTTTTGGAGGGACTTAAGCTATAAAGCATTACCTAAAATAGACAGGGCCCTCCCACCTCCAAAACCCTTGCAGAATTTCAATTTTATGTCTCCAACTCGTAAAAATGTAAAGATGCGATGGGGGTGTTTACATTTATTATTTTTTATTTAGAGTGCCATTTAAAAACCCGGGGGCCTGTACATTTAAGGGAATTACTACATAAAAAATGTTGAACAAATACGTGGGGACAAAAATGACTTAACGAAAACAGAGAGGAAAGGGACCCCCCCCCGCGAGGGGTTACAACTACAAGGAAGAAGGGGAGAGACAGAAGGGGGGGCAAAACATGTTTGCGGGCCGGGGTAGGGTGGTGGGGTTTTTTGAGGGTTGTAGGGGACCTGAAAGAATGGGTTTTCAGGTTTCTTTTAAACTGGGGAAAGTTGGGGAAGGGCTGATATTTTGGGTTAAGGAAATCCAGAGTGTGGGTGAAACAGGAAATCTTGGGGACGGGTTTTGTGAGGGGCTGAAGAAGGGGGGGCAAGGAGAAGGGCCTGTGAAGGGAGATTGCGTGAGGGGAGGTATCTGGGAAATTTGGGTAGGATGTAAGGGGGGGAGAGGTTATGGAGAGCCTTTTAGGTCAGATAGTAATTTGAACTGAATTCGTTGGGCAATGGCAGCCAGTGAAGGGATTGGCAGAGGGAGAGGCAGAGGAGTAGCGAGGAGAGAGGTGAATCAGACGGGCAGCAAGTTAAGGATGGATTGGAGGGAGCGAGGGTGCTAGCTGGGAGTGCCACAGAGAAGAATGTTGCAGTAGTCTAGACGAGAGATGACGAGGGCGTGGACTAGCGTTTTTGTAGTGTCAGAGTTGAGCAATGGGCGATGCGTGAAATATTTTTCAGGTGGAGGCGGCAGGCAAGGTGAGGGCTTGATGTGCGTTTGAAGGACAAAGAGGAGTCAAAAGTTATCCCAAGGCAGCGGACCTGTGGAGCTGGTGAGAGGGTGTGGCCATTAACAGTGATAGAGAGATCAGTGGAGGAGAGAGTGGGACGGTGGAAAGATGATGAATTCTGTTTTATCTACATTTAGTTTTAAGCGACGGGAGGAGAAGAAGGATGAAATGGATGATAGGCATGTTGGGATCCGGGAGAGAAGAGAGTTAATATCAGGACCGGAGATATAAAGCTGGGTGTCGTCCGCGTACAGGTGGTAGTTAAAGCCATGTGAGGCTATGAGCTGACCCAGACCAAGTGTGTAGATAAGAAGAGGAGTGGGCCCAGGACAGACCCCTGAGGGACACCAACAGAGAGCGGTGGGAGGAGGAGGTGGTGCAGGAGTGAGAGACACTGAATGTCCGTTAAGAGAGGTATGAAGAGATCCAGGAGAGGGCCAGGTCCGTGATGCCAAGGGAGGAGAGGATTTGTAGCAGGATGGAGTGGTCGACCGTGTCAAAGGCAGAGGATAGGTCTAGGAGGAGGAGCACAGAGTATTGGCGTGAGGCTTTAGCAGTTACTAGGTCGTTGGTGACCTTGGTTAGGGCATTTTCAGTGGAGTGGTTGGGTCGGAAGCCTGATTGGAGTGGGTCAAGGAGAGAGTTGGAGGAGAGGTGGGAGGACAGTTGAAGATAGACGTGCTGTTCCAGGGGTTTGGATGCAAAAGGAAGCAGTGAGATGGGGTGGTAGTTGGACAGTGAGGAGGGGTCGAGAGATGGTTTCTTAAGGATAGGTGTGATGGTCGCATGTTTAAGAGAGGAAGGGAAGATGCCAGAGGTTGATAGATTGAAAAGGTGGGTGAGGGCTGGGAAAATAACAGTGCTGAGGTCTGGGATGAGGTAGGATGGCAGTGGGTCAAGGTTACAGGTAGTGAGGTTGGATTTGGACACTAGAAAGGAAAGGTTATCATGACTAACAGTGGGAAAGCAGGTTATGGAAGTGTTCACGGGGGACTGTGTCAGGGTGAGGGTAGGTGGTGGCGATGGTAGGGGTATAGAGGTGGGTAGTGGGGACTGAGGGGTGAAGCTTTCTCTGAGGAGGTTGATCTTATTTAAGAAATGAGTGGCATAGTCGTCCGCTGATAGGAGAGATGGGGGAGGAGGTGCTGGGGGGCGAAGGAGAGAGTTGAAGGTGTTGAATAACTGTTTGGGGTTGTGAGACACGGAGGATATGAGATTGGTGAAGTAATCCTGTTTGGCGGTAGTGAGTGCAGACTTAAATGTGTGTAGCGATTGTTTGTATGAGGTGACGTCGTCGGTGGAGCGGCTTTTCTTCCAGCGGTATTCAGCAATTCTGGACGCTCGCCTCAGTTGTTTAGTGGAGGCTGTGTGCCAGGGTTGTCTGTTGATGCGGGTTCTGTTGTGTGTGAGAGGAGCGACTGAGTTAAGGGTGGTGGTGATTGTGTTGTTGTAGAAAGCGCGGCTGTGTCTGGGTTGTCAAGTGAGGATATGGTAGAAAGAGGTGCAAGAGAGTCAGAGAGAGTGCGAGGGTTGACGTTTTGTAAGTTCCTGCGGGGGTGCACTAGATGTGAGACAGGAGGAGCAGGTGGAGTGGAGATGATGGAGAAGGTAATCAGGTTGTGGTCAGATATGGGGTGAGGGGAGTTTGAGATGTCAGATAGGGGGCAGAGGCGGGTGAAGATGAGGTCCAGCGTGTGTCCGTCTGTGTGGGTGGCTCCAGAGGTCCACTGTGAGAGGCCGAAGGAAGAGGAGAGCGAGAGGAGATGGTGGCAGCAGGGAGGTGTGCATCAATTGGGATGTTAAAATCTCCCATGACAATAGTGGGGATGTCAGTGGAAAGAAAGTGGAGAAGCCAGGAAGAGATGTGGTCGAGGAAGGGAGTGGCAGGGCCTGGGGGGCGGTAGACCATAGCCACTTGCAGGTTGGAGGGGGAGTAGATGCGGACAGAGTGCACCTCAAAGGGAGAGAATTCTCTCACTATTCTCACCCGCATAGCTCATGGTCGAGAATCGACTACATCTTTGTCCCACAAATGGGGGAACTCGTCATATCTGACCACTCTCCTGTGATTTGTACCCTCTTGGACCGCCTCCCGTGGGGTTCCGACTACATTTGGCGATTTCCCTCATTCTTGACCAAGGATGAGGAATTTAATGTGGTCCTTCAAAATTGGTGGCAGGACAAATCAATCTGTAAGGGAACCATAACGATAATCCACAGCTGTATTGGGATACCGCTAAGGTGGTCCTAAGAGGGAAGTTAATCGAATATGCCTCCAGGATTAAAAAACAGCTTACCAACAAAATTAGCGAATTAAGTGAAAATTGCTA
Organism: Phyllomedusa bahiana; assembly: GCA_025379985.1. Classification (NCBI taxonomy): domain Eukaryota; kingdom Metazoa; phylum Chordata; class Amphibia; order Anura; family Hylidae; genus Phyllomedusa; species Phyllomedusa bahiana. Next base: position 94,344 of record JAODAL010011455.1, read on the forward strand.
GCAACTTACAATACTTTTTCTTTGTCACCCAAATCCCCTGAAGCCAAACACAACTGGAAAATAGCAACGCAAACCTATGAAATTTGGCTTGAAAAGAGAGAACTGTCAATCAGGTCTAAAATGGAAGCTAAATTGTTCCGATTTGGGAGTAAACCTGGCCGTCTTCTGGCAAATTTGGCAAAGGGCCGTCTCCCTCCGTCTTCCCTTCCCGCTCTGAGAGACCATGAGGGGGTTCTCAAGTCTAAAGGTATAGAAGTTACTGAAATTTTACGCTCTTTTTATGAAAAGTTATATGAGGATGAGCATTTTGACGATCAGGCCTCCCATGACTAGTTAAAAAAGATTACGATCCCAGGCATTACAAGAGAGGAGGTGGATCTTCTAGGTGCTCCCGTCACCCTCGCAGAAGTTTAAACTGCAATTGCAAAACTAAAAAACGGAAAAGCCCCAGCCCCATGGTTTTCTTTGGGGGAATTTTTCAAGGTTCTGAAGCCACAAGTCTCCCAACCCTTACAAAACCTATTCAATTTGTATCTCACGGGAACCCCTATTCCTACCTCAATGAATACCACCCACATTAAAATTATTCCAAAACCAGGTAAGGACCCGGCCCAGGCCTCCTCTTATCGGCCTATCTCTCTGATTAATTTAGACCTAAAATGACTCTCTAAAATTATGGCTGATCGGCTTGCCCCCTTTATCCCCAGATTAATTGACAACCATCAGGTGGGCTTTGTCCAAGGCAGATCGGCAGTAGCTAATATTCGAAAGGTCTTACTTGTCCTTGATGAAATAAGAAAATACCCTAGCAAGCATGTATCTTCGGCCTTAGTTACAGTAGACACTGAAAAGGCCTTTGATAGCGTCGACTGGGGGTGGCAGGGCCTGGTCCTTGACAAAATTGGGCTTACTGGTCCGTATCGCACTTTTTTTAAAATTCTCTCTAGCAGTCCGTAGGCCAGAATATGTCTCCCTGGCTTTCTGTCTAGACCTTTTTCTCTCCAACGTGGTACAAGGCAGGGATGTCCCCTTTCCCCATACCTCTTCAATCTGGCCATAGAGCCGTTTGCAAGATCTATCATTGCCTCTGATGGCTTTGAAGGTATCACAGTCAGGCAGCATGAGCAGAAGTCAACTTTTTTTGCAGATGTTGTATTGTTCTTCCTTGAGCAACCAGAAAGAGATCTCCCAAAATTATTCCATCTTCTCCGCATTTTCCGTACCCACTCGGGTTTTAAAATCAACGAGTCTAAGTCAGAAATTCTCAGACTATCCCCTAAGGCGCCACCACTGATGTTATATCTATCCATCACCCCAATTTCCATTGCTAAATCCTCAATTAGATATCTTGGTCTACATATCGGCAAGTCTCCCGACTCATTATACAACTTAAATTATCTCCCCCTCATTTCGAAAATTCTTGGAGAATTGGAGAGATGGTCTAAATTGCCCCTCTCACTTTCAGCCAGATGCCATCTAATCCGAATGATGAGCTTCCCAAAGCTCCTATACCCCCTCCAGACTATCCCCCTTGCTCTTAAAACATTCCGATATCAGAAAGCTGCAATCAGGATTCTCAAAATTTATCTAAGCCAACAAAAAGCCCAGGATCGCTTTGGCGAAGCTTATGGCCCCAAAACATTGTGGTGGCATAAACTTCCCAGACATTAGAAAGTACAATTTAGCCTGTAATCTTAGGCATTGTCTGGATTGGATAAAACGAACATCTTACTACTCCAATACAGATTTGGAATCACTGCTTGCCTCTCCTTGGGACCTCTCCACCCTCTTGCACACTAGATTCAGCCACATCCCGCTCGACATTAGGTCTTGTACCCTGATGCGCGACACCATTGCCACATGGAAGATATGTCACAAATTATATAAACTCCCGGCGTTCTTTAGTAAATATATGCCCCTACTAGGTCATCCGGAATTCCCGCAGGGGACAAGAAATAGCCATCTCTTGGAATGGAAAGGAATAGGCCTAGAGACGGTAGGACACTTTTACAATAAGAGGTCCCTTAATTATTTTTCCGTGCCTGAGCTACAGCAGTCTCATCATATTCCTAACTTTCACTTTCTTACCTAAATCAGTAAATTAGCTTTTTGAGATCTAGGGTCCCTAAAACTGGATAGAGAATTCCCTGCTAATACTTTGAAAGAACTCATCGGGCCGACCTCAATCGGCATACTTATCTACCCTTTATCCAAATTGAGAAACTTAACGGTCCCACTTGAGCCATCCATGATGTTCTCTAGTGGGAAGTGGACCTACCCAATATGGATATCCCACAAGCTTCCTTGGAAGGGTGGAATAAAATATGCAAATCAGTTATCAGCGAGAAATGGCGGGAAACTTATTTTCGTGTCACCCATCACGCAATTTACGGGCTCAATATCCCGCCTCATTCTTATGCCCCTGATTGTAAAACGGCTTGTCCCAAGTGGCGTCAACCGAAAAAAAAATTAATTCACGGCTTGTGTCTGTGTCCTGACTCTCAGGCGTTCTGGCTAGAGCTGCTTGATAATCTAAAAAACAAGCTAGGAATAAATGGACCCCTCACTCCTAATTTTCTACTCTTTCATGACTTACCCGCCCCCAACACACACAGTAGACTCGCTCACATTATCCTCTTAGGGGGCAAAGCGATGTTTGCTTAACAGATGGCTGGACGATGCTACACCCACTATGGGTGAGGTTTGGACCATGGTGAAATCTTGTCTCAATTTAGAAAAGGCGGAGGTTGAAAGAGCAAAATATACTTTTAACGGAAGTTTTTTTATAATTTGGGAAACCTTTTATGAAGCCTTCCGCCTAAGCAAACTCACCCAACTTTATACCCTTTCCCCTTAAAAACGGATCTAAGAGAGAACTGACCAACACCTTGGGGGGGGGGGCTAAAATTTAAAACCTACGGGACGGGGAAGGGAAAAAAGGGAAGGGGGAAGTTGTGAGACCCAAACTCTTCTCATATAGTGGCGACTCCCCGGGATCATACTATAACTAGGGAAGACCTTTCTCTATTTCAAATACGTTGCTCTGAAAACTCGGGGTGTTCTTTTTTTAAAATTACATATTTTGGGTTTTAATTATAAAACACAAAAACTTTGGGGGTTCTTTTTCTTTGTTTAACCCTTTTTTTACCACATTTTGTATACTAGGAGATAAATAAAAACGGATGTTTTCCTCGGATACCTTTGGGGCCCTTTTTTAAAGCCACCACACTACTTCGCAAACTTGACATTTTGGACTTTGCTCGCGACAGTGCACATGTGAATCCACCCAAAGCCTATCATTGCACCTAATTGTTTCATTATTGCATTGGAATGGGTTCGGGCGTTTTTTACTTTGTATAACTCCTACAAACGTTTTCTATTTTCATTTTTTTTTTTACGGGTTTTTACGGGCGGAAAACCCCCAATAAAAAATTTTTTAAAAAAAAAAAATAAATATGTCAGATGCACCTTGCGCTAAGTTCGGCAGTGCGCCTGTTCATGCATCTATAGAACCGGCAATATACAATAAAAAACTGGTGAAGACGTATTCATAGATGTTGCTCTGTGTGTTTTATATACTTGTATAAAAACATCACAAAACCCACCAAGATGGGAAACATTTTACATTTTTAATGAGGGGGATGCCCCCTTTTTTAACCCTTTTCAAGCTGGGGCCCCCATTGCTATTAAGTTTTTGCCCCTATATAATCTAAGTGTTTCGATCACCCCAGGCACAAGAATTGCTTCCTGTGTAAATGGATTCTCTATTCTGTAGTAATTGGAGGCTGAGTAATGGATTCCCAGTCTACATGAAGAGATGCTGCTTTGAGCCCTTAGCAGTCTTCTTGATAGGGGATATAGAGGGATTAAAGGAAAAATTTTAAACCCAAATTTTAAACCCGATAAAACTCATCTGGGTTGCTGCTCTTGCACATTTTCTGATATTTAATGAACATGTTTCCATGTAATCACATAGCAGCTTCTACTAGAATAACAAGATACGCTTGTGTTTCATACACAGTGGAGAAGTGGCTGTAAAGCTGGGGGATGTTGGGGACATTTTCCTAAATTGAGTGAGTAGATAAGGAATGCCTAGTATACATAGTGTGATTGGCAGTATGCTGAGAAAATGAGAATGAGGGTTTTAGTGAAAATCGAAAGGGAAAAACGTTCTCTCTCCACATTCTCTATTATTAGCATTCTGCTAACACCGGGGGTTAACTAAATGATAGTCTTCATCTAGATAATTGTCAGACAACTCTGTAATGCTAATGCTTTGGTGCATAGCACCCTGAAGAATGCAGGGAGGCCTCTTATTTTATTCCTTTTAAGGGATTTTGTCACATCATGCTCTCATGCCATGTCTACTGCATATCACATAAACCTTATCGGTGGAGGTCAGTTCGCTGGGATCCCTATGTATCCCAAATGAAAAAATTTCAATTCTTTTTGAATCCAAGAAATTTTTGATGGGGAAGACGTGTTTTCTAAACCATTGATGTTTTCCATATTGATAATGTAAACCCCAATGAGACAACTGATTGCACAAAAGATATACCATTCTTTAATGTAGGCATATGAAGCCCAATACAATACATGACATAAGTGGTCAAAAGTTTCCAATATTCCAGTGTCCATGTTTTTATACTGAAAACCAGGATGCCAAACTTGCTCAGCAGAGAAGTTCCCTGCATGGTAAACGTATTAAAAGGGCTGTGACCTGCACTCTTTTTTGGGAAAGTACTAATTCTGGAGCATCTTCTTCCATAGCTCTGTGTTGTGCTGTTTCTCTGTTATTTCTCCTAGATATTATTCCTGAATCAGTCAGCTGGGTGTTACCAATTAGGGGTGTGTCCCAGCCCACATTGACTGTCAGCACTGATTGGACAGTGTCGGACTGTACATGTGTTTTCCCCCTCTCTCCTACACCTCCTGATGGTTAACACCCAGCTTACTGATTTGTATTTAATTTCTGGAAGACCTACCCTGTTACCCCAAAAAAAAGACACCCCCCAAACTAAGACATAGTGCATTTATAAATTAAGTTTGGCGCTTATGCTGATGTTTGTGATAAATCACTACATATATAATACATGTTGATGTTTTGTTCAACAATAAATTAATTATTGTTCTTAGGGAAAAAAAAACATCCCCCCAAAAAAAATTTAGCTCGTCTTTAGAGCAAAAATTAATATAAAACACTGTCTTTTTTCGGGGGAAAAAGGGGAATAGGGAACCCACAACATGAGATCTAAGGAAAATGCTCCAAACTTTTGTTCTTGAGGAAAATTAAATCTAGTAAAAAAACTGCCCCTTTTTTAAATATATTGGGCTATACAAATGGCCTAATGAGTGTCATAGGCCAATCACTTTACAAAGATTTTTTTGGGCCCCTAAAATTTTTTTTCTGCTTGGGGATGGAAATTATTCACCCCTACTTATCTGAACAGTTTGAAATTTTTCCAAATTTCTTATTATGTACCTTTTTAAAAACCCCAAATTTTTTTTAAAAAGGGATAGTAAACCAGTGTATGTAAAATTTTGACTTTGCAGAAAAAAAAAAAAATGCCCTAAAAAAATTCCTCTCTCT
>JAODAL010011456.1:0-99927 GCA_025379985.1 Phyllomedusa bahiana
TTTCTACGCACCAACAGAGATACAGTTTTAATTATGCTTTGTTTGTGAATTAGGCTACCAAAAAAAAATATATATATTTGGCGTTGAAAAAGCAGTTTATTTTTGTCAGCACACCAGCAAACAACGCTTAATTAACCCCTTGATGTAAATTGCGACAATAATTGAGCGCACAAACTAGTAGCTGTTACAATTGCGTGTTTTTCTACGCCACACAACAAGAGATAAGTTGTAATTTGCCTTTGCTTGTGATTAGGCTACCAAAAAATATATATATTTTTTTTTTGGCTTTGAAAAAGACGGTTTGATTTTTGTCAGCACACCAGCAAAACAACGCTTAATTAACCCCTGGATGTAAATTGCGCCAAAGAATTGAGCCGCACAAACTAGTAGCGTGTTACAATTGCGTGTTTTCTACGCCACACAACAAGAGATACAGTTGTAATTTGCCTTTGCTTGTGAATTAGGCTACCAAAAAAATATATATATATTTGGCGTTGAAAAAGACGGTTTATTTTTGTCAGCACACCAGCAAAACAACGCTTAATTAACCCCTGGATGTAAATTGCGCCAAAGAATTGAGCCGCACAAACTAGTAGCGTGTTACAATTGCGTGTTTTCTACGCCACACAACAAGAGATACAGTTGTAATTAGCCTTGCTTGTGAATTAGGCTACCAAAAAAATATATATATATTTGGCGTTGAAAAAGACGGTTTATTTTTGTCAGCACACCAGCAAAACAACGCTTAATTAACCCCTGGATGTAAATTGCGCAATAGAATTCAGCAGCCAAAAATGAAGTGGTATTTGTATTGTAAAAACGCTGTTTCTTTAAATGAATACAACAGGAACTGGCTTAGATCCCACTTGGATATTGAATGTATATGCAGCTGCAGTGGACGCACACTGGATTTCAGATCCAATACCCCAAAAAATCAGAAATAGCACATTCAGAGAACAGTCTCTGAGACAAGCTGAGACACCCCACAGAAATCGCTGTATAAAAATCAGTTCTTCAGAAAGCGCTATCACCCGCAGCAGCACCTTCCCTGTCAGTACAGTGAGAGGAGTGTGAGCTCCCAGCGGCGCGCTCGGTCTTATATAGTGCGGTGACGTCACAGAATCCCGCCGGTCTCTGATTGGCTTCATCTCTGCACATGTCATGCAGGCTATGCCCTTCTTCCTCCCAGAGTGCTTTGCCCCATGTAGCGCCATGTGCTCGCAGCCATTTTATCAATCAAAAGCACACTTCGTTCACCCGAAGTACCCCAAAGTTCGACTTCGGTCCGAACCGAAGTTTTCCTGAAATTCTAAACGAATTCCACTTCGTTAGAATCAATTCGCCCATCTCTAACCATGATTATAGCTGTATCCCACAGCAACATGACCCCAAAAAATTATAAATATGACTTCTCAGCCACTATTAAAAATTGTGATGGAGAAAAGCCACTTAGAAGCCACATTTCTGTTCCAAAGGACCATAATTATAGCTGTATCTCACAGCAACATGACCTCAAAACCATTGACAATGCGAAAACTTCTAAAGATAAAGTGATAAATGAATCGTGTTGCATAAAACCTTGCTGTTTTTTACAGTTCCACAGAAAAAAAAGGAAAATGAACTTTTGGGGAACCGAAAAATAAAAATTGCAGTAAAAAATTGATCATTTTAAAAAAAAATTTTTCAAGAGGACCATTTCTGTTTGAAGAGGAATGTGAAGTAACCGGCAACTAATCGGTGCCCTCGGAAATTGGGGCCAAACATCACAAGTCAATCCTGATTCTCTTGATGAAAGTCAAACGTCCACATTATCTGGGGAAAGCCGAATGCGTTTGTCGAAAATGACTCCCCAGCGTGTGAAGGTCCGCTCAATATGACGCTGGCTGCTGGGCAGGACAACACCTCTATGGCGGGGGCGAGTAGCTGGGCCTTTCGTCCTTTTTGGACCCCGAAGTCTTGGGGGGCCCGGGAACACATAAAAAACATCGGTTTGAGCGCAGAATCGTGCACCATGATCTTAACTTCTCGGTTTGGGATGTGTCCCCGTTTTTGCAGGTTGGTGGGTGGTAAATAAAGATTGCCAAGTCACCCATTAGGCTTCTCCCACCTTTGCCGCTGCTGCTGCGCCGCTACGGCACTTGGACTTGGCCTGTCACGCGCTGATGTTGTTCCACCGGACATTTGGGAACGTGAAGCGACGCAAAGATGTCTCCGTTGTCAATCGAAAGATCTCCATTTCCTGCATTTATTCTATTTTGGGTGGGGGGAAAGGGAAAAGTGCGAGTTTTGTTTTGTACCGGGGATCCAAGAGGGTGGCCACCCAAAACTGTTTTTTCATTTGATGGCCTTAACGCGAGGATCATGTTGGGAGGAAAGGGAGCATCCAAGCACTAGTGAAAGATGGAGCCTTGATTTCCCAACCCTTGGGGTCGGGGGCACTAGAAAACTGATTTTTCCTCATTTTCCCTCCTCCGCCTCAATTCACGCCAACCTCTTTCCAAGGCGGGCGTCGGTAACGTCGGTTTCTGGAATCCCTCCTCCTCCGCTTCCTCCGGCCAGCTTCAACACACCTACTTGCCTGAGAGAGCACCCTGGAGCTAATGCGCCCCCTTTTGCACAGCCCTGGACCCTGAACCACTCCCAAAGAAAAAACCGATAAAATGAGAAAATGGGGGGGGGGGGCCCCTTGGGGGATTCGACGGAGAGAAAGGTCTTGTCCGCACTGGTCCGCCCCCTCCTCTGTCGCGGCGGGACCTGTTGTTTCGATGCCCCAACGATCGTCCAGAACTAAGATCACCACAATGCTCACGACAAGGGCATTGTCCCACTGACCATTTTGGTGGCTTTTTCAAAACTGGGAAGGGGTGGTGCAGAGCTCTTTCACCTGCCTCCATCTCGGTGGCTCAACACCCCCAGGGGCCCGCACCCTGCTTGTCGGCCCTGGTCACTTCGACTGGTAATGGCATTGCGCTGCTGCCCCAATCGCGGAGATTGGAGGGGGAATTCCCGGTGTTGCCACGTCAACAAGAGACGGTTGACAGGGGGGACGACTGAGCTGCAACGCAACCAGGCGGGACGAAGCAGGGTGCGAACGGCGGAAGTGCAATCAACCTCGAGCCTTCCTCAGCAAACAGTCCAGACCCGGGACTCTTTAGAATTTCTGGACGACAAGGGTTTTACATGTGCCGGGAAGGATGTGCCCCGCCAAGACTTTAAAGGGCGGCCACAATTTTCCCCGTTATCGCACACCCCCTTGCCTGGCACAAGGTTCGTCACCCCCCGCCACGTCGGTTCGTTGCGGGGCCGTCCAAGCCCTGACCTGTGTGTGGACGTCTCCAAGACAGATTAATTTCAACACGGCCTGGGTTTTTTCTGGGCACGTGATGCCACCCGAGACCTGGGGGGAAAACCCCCGCACATCCCTGCGGTTTAAAGTGTGCCCGAGCTGAGGCCCCCGTCGCCCCCAGAGACACCACCCGCTACCCAATGACTGTCACAGAGATATGCGGCCTTGGCCGTGCTTATATCCATGTGTCGGTGGTCGATGGATTTTCCCGGCCCCAGATACGACAACCCCTTGAAATTTTAGCGACACGTGGCTGGCCAGGGGAGGGACGGCTTTTCTGGCAAAGAAATGCCCGCTCGGCATCTGGATTGGCAGGCAAGGGGCCCGCTAGCGGAACCCATCGTGTCCACCAGAGGAAAGGCAACATTTCCAAACCAAAAACCTGGCAAAGCGAATTCAGGCTTTTGGCTTTGGGGGGGGGGGGTTTTTGGGGTTAAAAATGTTTCTTTTGCTCCCAAACCTGGGACAGAATACTGGCTGCTAGACTGGCCTAAGTTCTTTCCTCTAAAAAAGGCGGATATGACATCCTGGGTGAAAACAGACGCTTGCTCAAAAAAGGCCAGGCTTGAGAGGTCCTGGCCTTTTTGACGGGATAAGCGAGGGGCGGGGTTTGCGCTGACCGTGGGTGGCAGAATCAATAGCGGACTTTTGCACCGCCCCCTCCCTTTTGAGGCGGGACCCTACTGAAAAACCCCATCGTTTCCTCCCCGTCCCTGATGAAGGCTCGCAAGCAATTTTGCTAAAAGACAGTTTTGGGTCCGCAATGTCGTCATCATCTCATCAACACAGGTGACTTCGTCGTCCTGACATTCTCATCCAGGGCTGCGGGGTAAACAAAGGGGTGCAAGGCATTGGGCCCACGCCCGGGATTTTTGCCCATTGACCGGCTTCCTTTTCCTCCTCTGATGGCATCAGTAACTGGGGGTCAGAGCAGAGAAATCACCCTTTTGGGCCCCTTGATATTTTAACATGCTTTTTTGATCCCAACGTTATTTTGTCATCAAAAAGGTCTTCAGAAAATGGATTACCCAGTGGGGGGAAACACGAGTTGAAATTTGGGGGCTGCCTTCCCCTTTCAGTTGGACGGGGGCTGATGATGCTGATAAAGACATTTGGGGCCGGGACTGGGGGGACGAGGAGGTAAGACTGGGGGAGGGCAGGTTGCATTAACCACTAAAGGGAAAAATTTCGACGCTGTTCTTTTAACTGAGTTTTCCAGGGCCTGACCCAGCATGACAGGCCGACGGCCCCGGAAAACCGCCCAATCCGCTGGCTTGCGTTTTTTGTCACCAGCACGGGAAGGAGCACCTTCTCTTGTACCTCTACCTCCATGTCCTACCCCCTCTTTGCTCGATTGCCCCCTGAAATTTGCCCCCAATGTTCAGAAAGAAAAAAATTTGAAGGGTAGGGAAGAGTTTTGGAACGTTCTTTTTAAAAGAGGGCAAACCCGCGGGCTATTCTCAAATCCCTCAAATCAAAACAAAATTGCTGGATTCAAATGTAAACTGCAAGGGGGCTCTTCAACAATTTTTGGAAACGGGGAAAAAATTTAAAAAAAACACGTATCTGAAATTTAGGAAAAAAAAGGGTATTTTTGGAAACCTACCCTTTTTCCCGTGGTGACTACAAAATTTGGCGGGAAATTTCAAATTTAACTGCAAGGGGGCTCTATCAATAAACTGGACTGGGAAAAAGTGCAAAAACCGTATCTGAAATGTATAGGGATGATAAAAGGTATTTTTGGCCCCCATCAATTCACCTGGGGTTTAAAACTACCCCAATTGCGGATTAAAAATTTAAACTGAAAAGGGTACCTCTATCAAAAATCTGGACTGGAAAAAAGTGAAAAAAAACACTTATCAAAAGTATAGGGATAAAAAAAAGGTATTTTTGGCCCAACCTTTCAATTCACCTGGGGTGACTACACAATTGCTGGATTAAAATTTAACTAAAAGGTACCTCTTTTCAAAAAAATTGGACTGGGCAAAATGCAAAACACACATATCTAAAATTTGTATACGGATAAAAAAAGGGTTTTTTTTTTTTGGGAACTTTTCAATTAAAATGTGGGGGCCCTACACAATTGCTGGATTAAAATTTTTAACGAAAAGGGTACCTCTGCCCAACAAATCTGGCTGGGCAAAAGTGCAAAAAACACTTTATCTGAAATGTATACGGTAAAAAAAGGTTTTTTTGGGCCCCTATCAATCACCGGGTGGTGACTCCCACATTGCTGGTTTCCCAAAATTTAACTGCAAGGTCCCTCTATTAAAAAAACTGGACTGGGCAAAAGTCCCAAAAAACACTTTTCTGAAAGTATAGGGGGTTTAAAAAAAGGTTTTTTTGGCACCTTTCAATTCACGTGGTGACTACACAAGGGCGGGGAAATTAAAATTTTAAACCCTGCAAGGTACCTCTACCCAACAAATCGGGGACGGGGAAAAAAGTGCAAAAAACACATTTTGAAATGTAAAAGGTTAAAAAAAAGGTTTTTTTTGCACCTATAAACCCGGTGGGGGACTACAAAATTTGCTGGAATAAAATTTAAAATCCCAAGGACCTTTTATAAACAAACTGGCGGGGAAAAATAAAGGGAAACCGTATCTGAAATGCATACGGATAATAAAAAAAATTTTTTGGGCACCTATCAATTCACCGGGGGGGGGGGGGGGGGGGGGGGGGGGGTGGTGACTACACAATTGTTTGGATAAAATTTTAAAACGCAAGGTACCTTATCAACAAATCGGGAAGGGGGGAAAAAAAGTGAAAAAAAACATGAAATCTGAAAGGTATACGGAAAATTTAAAAGGTATTTTTTGGAAAGTATCAATTCACCTTGTGGTGACTACACAATTGCTGGATTAAAATTTTACTGCAAGGAACCTCTATCAAAAAATTCTGGCGGGGGCAAAAGTGAAAAAAACAGTACTAAAAATGTATACGGATAATAAAAGGTTTTTTTGGCACCTTTTCAATTAAACCTGTGGGACTACAAAAATTGTTGGATTCAAATTTAACTGAAAAGGTACCTCTATCAACAAATCTGGGACTGGGCAAAAGTCAAAAACACGTACCCTGAAATGTATACGGTTTAATAAAAGGTTTTTTTGGCACCTATAAAATTCCCCTGTGGTGATTTACACAATTGCTGGAATCAAATTTAACTGCAAGGTACCTCTATAAACAATCGGGACTGGGCAAAAGTGCAAAAAAAACACGTATTGAAATGTAACGGAAAATTTAAAAGGAAATTTTTTGGCACCTATCAATTCCCCCTGGGGGGACAACACAATTGCGGGAAATTTAAAAATTTTAACTGCAAGGGAAAACCTCTATCAACAAATCTGGAAGGGGCCCAAAAGTGAAAAAAAACATGTATCTGAAATTTTATACGGATAAAAAAAGGTATTTTTGGCACCAAATCAATTCCCCTGTGGTGACTACACAATTGCGGGATTAAAATTTTAACGCAAGGTACCTTATCAACAAATCTGGGGGGGGGGGGGGAAAAAGTGCAAAAACCCAAGTATCTGAAATGTTTACGGATAAAAAAAGGTATTTTTGGCACCTTTAAATTTTCACCTGTGGTGTTACACAATTGCTGGATTAAAAATTTTAAAACTGCAAGGTGGGTCTTTAAAACCAAATCGGGTTGGAAAAAAGTGCAAAAAAACACGTTTTCTGAAATGTAAACGGATAATAAAAGGTTTTTTTCCCACCAAATAAACCCGGTGGGGACTACAAAATTGCTGGATTAAAAATTTAACTGCAAGGTACCTCAATCAACAAATATGAAGGGGGAAAAAATTGAAAAAAACCCCTACTAAATGTTATGATAAAAAAGGGGATTTTGAAACCTAAAAAAATAGACTTGCATTATTAGAAAAGATCTGTTTTCCAAATTTAAAAGTTTAGACTTCCCAATACCCAAAGTAATATTTCAACAAAACTTTTAAAAAATAAAGCTTTTGAAATGAAATGTCTGAAATTACAATACCATTTATTTTTTAAAGAGTTGCCCTGTGTTCGCCCGGTTGGGACCCCCCCGCTCCCCCCCCCATTCCCCCGTGACTTTACAGCGGTTTAGTTTGCCCCTTTTAAAAAATTCTCTACCAAAACCTACATAAAATTTTCAAATCTCTGTCTAACTGATTTCTAAGGATCACAGTTTAAAATAGAGTGTCTCTGTAAAGGGAAATGAAAAAATTTCGCTAACGTTTGCACAGGGGGCAGACGATGCCCCTACTGCTTTAAATTTCTGACACACACTGATCATAAAACGGGGAAACGGCTGTTCTATTTTTAAAACAAGGTCAGGGTGTTTTTTTCCACCCAATGGGCCCCCATACACATCCCGGGTCATGACGTCGCACAACATTTTCCCCCCTGCTCATTCTGTAATTGATTTGCTACCGAAAAAATGACGGGGGGCCCCGGCAAAAAAAAAAAAAAAAAAAAAAATTGGCGCGATAAAAATTTAATTAGGGCACATTTTTTAAACCAAAATTTTAATCGCGTGATCAAAAACCCGATTAACGTAAATACCATGCCAAATTTCAACTTTGCAAATAAAATCGCTCAACCCCCTAGTAAAAAAAACCATTTATTCCTCCTTTTGTGTTGATTATTTTAAAAAGATTTTTTGCATCATCCGCAAAGATTGATTTTCTACTGTGTAATCCTTCTGTAGTTTCATTAGTGAATATTTTAAAGAGAACAGGGCCCATTACTGACCCCTGTGTTATCCCACTAGTAACAGAGGTCGAGTATCAGTAACAGTAACAGTCCAAGTATTTATTATTAATTACCACCTTTGTTTTCTATCACTGAGCCAGTTACGTACCCACTTGCAAACATTTTCCCGCAGTCCAAGCATTCTCTTTTTACTTACTGATTTTTCATATGGCTTAGTTCCAAATGCTTCAGAAAAATCTAGGTATATCACATCCAATTTCTCACCCCAATTAAGTCTAGAACTAACCTCCTCACATAAGCTAATGAGATTAGTTTGACATGTCCGATCTTTCATAAACCCATGCTGGAACGGTGTTACACATCTCTTAGAAAATCTTCAAACCTTTTACCTACAACAGAGGTTAAACTAACGGCCTATAGTTTCCAGGATCACTTTATGACCCCTTTTTGAATATTGTCACCACATTTGCTATGCACCAATCTTTTGGGATATACACAGTTACTATACAGTCCATAAATATTAAGAATAGGGGCCTATCTTTGACATTACTTATTTCCCTTAGGGCACAGGGGTGTATACTGCCGGGACTTGGTGACTTGTCTATTTTCTTAAGGTGTCTATTCTTAAGGTGGAGCTGCACTTATTCCCGGGTTAGACAAGAAACATTTAAGTTGGTGTTTACCTCACCTCTCTACCCATCAACAGGAAGGTAATTTTCCATGGTAAATACAGTGGAGAAATTTTTTTAATAGGTTTGTTTTCTCCTCATTGCCCTCTACAACATCTCCCTCACTACTTTTCAAAGAGTCAATATTTTCAGTTTTAATCTTTTTGCTATTAATCTAATTAAAAAATCTGTCTGCAGATTTGCTGTCTTTATCATTATTTTACATATTTTTTTTCTAAATGTTTTTTAGTACCTCTTCACTGTCCTCCTGCTAAAGTAGCTTAAAATGCTTCTTTTTGTTATGTATTGCCTCCTTTACATCTCTGTTGATCCCCATCGGCTTTTTCCTGTTTCTAATCATTTTATTTCCATAAAGTCTGTACCTCTCACAGTGGGTGCTTAAGATGTTTTTAAAAGTCTCCCATTTATTATCTGTTCTTTTATTTTTGAAGTCAATACGGTTTAAGGCTTCTCCAAGCAGATTAAAATTAGCCTTCCTGAAATTCAATCTTTTTGTGTATCATTGACATCGGTTATCCAAGGGTTCTATTATATTTGGTGGCCTGTAGCAGACCCCTAATAGAATTTTATTATACCCCCATGTATATTTTCCAATAATGATTTCAAATGTTAATTTCCTGTTTCTATATCTTCCCACATTGTTGGCTTCAGCCAGGATTTTAAATAAAGACATATATGTTTAGGCTGACACAATCCAGCAATACCAAATATGTATAATTTCTGATATGTTTTAGTACTGTAGAGAAAATGCAAGCATTCTCTATTTCTTAATTTTGTGTTGCAGCACCATTTCCTTTGACCAATAACTTTTCTGTTCTTCTATGTATGCACCTCAGTGAAGATACATTTTTTGCGGGCTGAAGTGTAGTTTTTATTGGTATCATTTTGGGATACATGCAGCTGATCACTTTTTATTCCAATTTTTAGGAGACACGAAATGACCAAAAGAAATGCAATTTTGGCGTTTGTTTTCTTTTTCTTCTATGTTGTTCACTGTTCGGGATAAATGATGTTAAATTTTAATGAATCAGATTTTACGGATGCAGGATACCAATTATGTTTAACTTTTTTGTTTTTTTTTCTTTGTAAAAGGGCAAAAGGGAGATTATTTAAATTTTAAGATTTTACATTTTATACTTTTACACCTTAACGACCGCCTGACGACTTTAGACATCGGCTGGTGCGGGTCGTTTGTCTGCAGCGAAATCCCCTGCGAACACCGGGTAGAGGAGGAAACCTCTGCAACCCGATGCTTAACCCTTTGATTGCGGCGGTGCGTTACCGCAGCGCAATCAAAGGGTTCCTCTGCTCTGTCGGGTGATCGGAACTGACACAGATTAGAATGTATTAGCATATATGAATATGCTAATACATTACTAAGTGTAAAAAAAATTTAAAAATTTTTTTTAAACAGTTCTCCCTTCTTGGAATAAAAAAAAAAATTAAAAAAAAAAAACAAAGAGTGTAAAAAAAAAAATAAAAAATAATAATAAATAAATATAAATATTTTAAAAAAATAATTGTGAAAAAAAATTTAACCGCACAGAAAACCTACACATTTTTGGTATCCACACGACCTAATAACCTGTAGAATTAATCTAACAAGTTTAAGTGTGAATGTGAATGGTGTAAAAAAAATAAAAAAACAAACATTTAAAAAAAAATACGCAATTATTTATAAGTGAACTTAAACTATTCCCCCATAAAGTAGAACTGGTCTCGAATAAAACGAGGCCTCATACAACTGCGTCATTGAAAAAATAAAAAAGTTACAACTGTTGAAACGCAAGGAGGCAAAAGCTAAAAAAAAATTGGTAATTAATTACTTTTCATGCGTTCGGCTTAAGAGTTTAATATATATATATATATTTACACACTAACTTTTAGCCCTCCCTAAGGAACAGTAGGGAGCGTTATCATCAGTACCTCCTTTTGCATTGTATTAGCTGCGACATATAAAGGATTAAACAGCAGGAAACAGGGCTGGCTCCAGTCCCTGCTGTTTGCAGCAGGTGTAAGCTGCAATTAGCAGCTGACTGCAGCCTCCTATGTAGCGAGATTGTGTTGGTAAAGGTTTAAGATACTTGGTTTTAATTGCCAAATATTACTGTTGAATGTAAGGGAGACAATCCCTTAAATTCTTATGTACTCTACCACATAAGCCATACAAGGTTCACCTTTTTGTTTGAAAATATTTGTTTGACAATGTTTTTATGGGTCTGAAAAATCTATGGGGCAGAGCAATCAGTAAGGATCTAAACAGGTACGCAATTTAAGGAAAAAAAAGCATCTTTAATATGGATATTCTTCTCATCCATTATATTTGGAGCATTGGGTCATGTCGAATGCAATCTTTTAAAGAAAATGGAAAGAGTTCGGAATTATTTACTTGTATGAGGAGATGGATATGGATATCCAGGCAGAATAAAGTATCAGATTTCCAATCAAGTTTCTGGGAACAAAGAAACACAATTTAGATTTATTCTTGTTTACCATTATAAAATGAAAAAAATATGAAATTCTTTAATTGCAATTAATGCAAACTCCAGAAAGTTACTTGGACATGCACCCTGTCAGCAAATTGAACTTATTTTTTAGATTACGTAGTCAGCTGTAGAATGTAGGGAATTTTGACTAAATGGCTCTTATTTTAAATTCTAAGAACCATGCGTTACCGATTTATTATTTTAGGAATTATACATTATTTTGACCTGTTTTAGATTTTTGTCATATTTACATGACAGACACCATTTCATTTTAAGCTTAATAATCTTAAAAGGGTTCTCTCTTTTAAGTGTTTAACAGAGCCAAAAGCAACTTTCATTCATGGGTCCTGTCTCTTCCTGGTCAGGCTGAGGGTAATTAGAATATCAGCTCCATATTCAAAGGTTTGCTAATTTATCTGAAATGAGAGCAGGGGATGTTTATCTAAAGTCCAGAGAAGCTGAAAAGCAAAAGTAAACAAAATTTGTCTCTTTGTTTGTGAGATCAGATAACACTCAAGTTCTCAAGTTAAAATTCTGTGTGCTGACCTGTGTGATGATGTGAACCATGCTACCCTGCTCTGCAGATAAGACAAACAGCAAGAGAGAGCAGGGCAGATCAGGTCAGAAACCTAGAGAAACCTGAGTGCACTCAGAACTGATAAAATCACTTTTATTCCCTCAACAAAGAAAAATTAACAAAGTAATATATTCTGAAAATGTCATCATTTACTGTTCCCTACATGTTGAAAGCTAATTCTTGTAGTGAGATAACCCCTTTTAATTCCCCAAAAACTGTTTGAGGAAAGTCTTTGTTAAGATTAGCTATAATTGTAATCTGAGAGATGAGATAATTTCATTTCTTCACCTGTTTTTTAGGCCTGGCTCCAAGTTAAACGACTTTGCTCTTTACAGCTGCCATATGGGCATTGCAGAGGGTAAATAGGTTAAAAATTAACTCAGAAATAGAGAAAAAAAATTTCTCAAGGACCTTTCACTATTGCCTGTGGACTTACAAGATACATTAATTATTCAGCATGAAGAGGGTATATTATAAAAAAAAATATTTTAAGATAAGTGTAGTTGTTTCATAATCTAACCACATTGCTCTCATGCAGCTCTGGGCTTTAAGGAGAAGTTTTCTAGCTAGCAAAAAAAGATCTAAGTAAGAATGCAAATTATAAATTTGAAAAAAGGAGAACTTTTTTTAAAATCATGTTGGATTCTCCATATTTTGTATATGTTTTCCTGGAGGAGAAGTAGAGGTAAGGTAGGTACATCCTTTCCATATGGGAATATAGAGCCTAAGTAAGAATTGGTTTCATACTATCATCTCCACATAATTCAACACTGCCTTTTTTAACTTTATTTAATAACTGGAAGATCTACTTAAAGAAATGAAGGTGGTTTTGTTTAGAGCCTAGATCATAGTAAAATGTTTATAGTGCAAATTTGGAATGTATCTTCTACCTTAGTCTACAATAGGACCTGAATGACCACAGAGTTTATAAATAATAGCAAAATCCTTCACTTTTTCTTAGAATAATTAGCTTGACTAATATTAGGAAAACGTATATGCTCCACATGATGAGAGTCATTAGGTTGATATGTTTTAAGTAGAAAAATCTATATTCCTTTAATAAATACAGATATATTAAGACCATGCTCAGAATGATTGGACAAATTAGAATTTGCCATTTTCATAAAAGGACAGGACAACTATCATGTATGTTGACAGTGTGTTTGTCATTTGAATAAAAGTTAAGGAGGTCATTCCCAGAATCCTCTGTGGTTGCTGGTTGTCTGTTGTTCAATAGACTTGTTTTGGTGGAGGAAGGTTCCAGCCTTGGATTTTGTCATTCTAAACTCATTATGAAAGAGAAGGTGTTCTATCTCATCAAAAGCTGATTTTCTTTGTTACAAAGAACTGGGCTTTGATCCTAAAGCTGTAAAGTGTATCGTGTGGCTATGAGTCATCTTATGTTTATCACATTTGTCTCTAACAAAGTAATACAGTAGTCTAGTTAACCCAGTTGATTTTTTATTTCCATTCTATAGTCATCATGTATACTGGATAAACAGGGTTTTATAATACAGAAATCATGCAGAAGGATAGATGACACTAATTATATGCATAGTGCCGAGGTCAGCACTTCAGGATATCACTTGGTTTGCATGTGAGCTGTGGGCTACTAAGTATTTAATCTTAGCTTCAGAAGCCATTGTAGGTTAATTGGTGGCATTTAACTTAACAAAGAACCTATTCAGTGAATCTATGTCAGCTATTATTTCAGTAACAGCTGAAAGTAGGTAATCATCATACAGCGGCTTTGACTTAGTCCAATATTACTTTACATATGTGAAGAGAACAAGATTGAAGATAAGATAGGTTTAGAGCAGTTGAAACACACTTCTCTTTCAGTTCTCTACTTTTCTCCTTTCCTATGGTTCTTAGTAAGAGACGAGCAACTTTCTTGTAACATGTCCCAGAAGAAAACTTTAAAAGGTTTGTAGAGTATTTCTCTTTTCCAACCTAAGTCAGATTAGTCTGCTTTGGGTTGAAACAGAGATGCAGCCTTGCTGCCCAGATCTAGAAATCTGCCCCATTGAGGAAGACAGTGTAAGCATCTACTGTGACTATCCAATACAGTCAGTGCTTCAGGAAATTTTAGAGGCTCCTCTTGCAGGGCTACTTCGACCTAATCCCAACAACTCATCTTGAGCTGTATGATTTACCAGGCCACAGTGTCTAGACTTAACTCTATTGCTGCATTCTTTGCATTAGGCAACAGACCCTAAAATCAATCTTTCCCTCCAAATACCTTTGGAGGGAAAGAAATGATAGAGGGGAGGATCTTCCCAGGACAGTGCTGCAACCATAGGCCTTTATCTGGATTGTCAAGCAGAGTGTAGAGGGGTTACAGGCCTGTTTGCTGAATTAAACAGGTATGGGTAGCCCACAGCAGCTGTAAAGAGAGTTAAGGATAACATAAGTAAGATGAATACACCTAGAGAATATGTTTGACATAGTTCAATAGGCTGGGCGTAAAAGGTCACCACCTCCAAAGTAGTGTGAGAAAATTTTAGGATAAGCTCCCAAACAACTACACCCAAAAAAATAGGAGCATGTAATGGAAAAATTGCTGAAAACATTTGGGCATTAAAATACTACATATTATTAAAGCCTGATAGTAGCTTGTGGATTATATACTCATATTTTTGTTTCTGCCACTGGAATAAAATTTAGCTGCCAAAAGCAAAGATTAAAGTTCAGAGAGATTGACTATACTTGGAACTCCAATAGAAGTCAATGGATGCAGTCCCAGATGTGCTTCCACTTCTCCATTCCCTGTGGCCAAGCAGGAGGGTGTTGAAATGATAATAGGGGAATACTCATTTAACCTTTTGAATCAAGTAAGAAAAACAGAGCATTTCAGCTCTCCCTCCTTCTCAATTTGTGCTTAAGCTAAGTCCCCTTTTTTTAAGACAAAGCTTGTTTCCAAAACCATTAGTAGACCAAATAACATCTTTTTGTTCTGTTTTGGAATTGTATTTGAAAATGAGTTTAGATTTATACATATAAGCTTGGTTTTATGGTTCCCAATAATAAACAGAGTTTATAACAGGTTCAGAGGTGAATAATTAATATAATGTGTGGTTTTTGGTTAACAGTTACAAGAAATGGTCAAATATTGACTATTTATGACAACATTCCTAACAGAAGACAACAATGGAAAATAAAGTTAAGTAATTTTATTTTTTTCACATGACAATTTTAATTTTTAGCAGCCACTTTCAATTTGCATTGGCTTTATTCCATAATTTGCGTATATAAAATCTGGCATTGTTGTATCATACTTTTATTACACTTTTATACCAGTAAGCACTGTTTTTATGTAAAATTGTATTCCTATTTATCTTAATTTATGTCTGCTTTAAATACAGCTAAATGACAAGTGAGAGTGTTGCGAACAGGCTGTCAATAGAGAAGGAAAAATGTTATATGTTACCGAAGTTTCAGTAACTTGACCTCTCTAATTTGATTTGTGAAAAAGGTTCAAGATAAAGTAATTATAATTATGCATTTAATAGTCTTCTTGTTTCTAATATCATTTTTTAATTTAAAGTTCTTCTAATTCATTGCTCATTAAACACCTACAAGTCCATATGTAGTAAGCATGTTAGGTTCCTATAGAGACACAAGATCAGTTAGTGCCGGAGCAGAACATACAATTGGTGGTCAGTGGTTATTTTTATATGTTTGGACTCTTATTTTTACATGTTTGTTCTTACTTTTTATGTGATATTTATATAATTGCCTATAACCATAGAAACCACTACGCAAAACATGTAAAAGACCAAATCTTTATTCAGCAAATACCAATAAAAAACACAGACCAAAAAACACAAAATAGTGGCAATAAAACCGCAACAAGCGTGTCCACATCACCCACCACTCCTAGTAACATATATCTTGGATCAGGTTATAGTCATATTACCAACTTTACAGAATATATTATGTTTTTAGATAATATAAGTACCTAACCTTAAAATAAGACAATACCAAACGAGGTTATAGGTAACAGACAGGCGCCCCAACGTGCGATTAACCTTATTCTTCGTCTAGGGGCTAAAGATTATTTGTATATTTTCCAGTATTTAAACAGTCCGGTATCCAACAAGATGTAACATGCATGCGCAAAATATTCGCCCATGTGTGCAGGACCCAAATTAGAACCTCTCAATCATGATAAAGTGCCTATAGCAAAAATCAAGTGAAGTGAATATATTATGTAAAGGGGAGTGCAACAACAGGTAAATAGTAACAGTAAGCACATAGAAAAGACTAAGTACAAATGAATAGTACCAAATAATAGTGCAAAACTGCAATGTGAGACAATAAGCTGCAAAAGTGCATACATTTATTGCACATATAAGATATAATATAGCTGACCTCATCAAGCAGTAATGAATACAATTATAGATGGGCAAAAGTACAATTGCTTAGATAAAGTGCAGATATGTAAAATACAAATATATAAAATACTTATAAACATAAACAGACAAAACATCATCAAATCAACATACAAATACAACTATACAGCATTACAATTCTATAAATATAAGTAACAAATGTGAAATTTGTTTATAGATAAATATACAGCAATTAAAAATGACTTGTGAAAAAGGTTTTTACACAGATATACAATTATATACCAATAAAGTGTTATTATATATCTTATTATAATTCATACATATAAGTAATATGAAATGACATCCAAAGAATCAAAGTAAAGATGTTCCGGAAGATGGTCTACATGATGGCATTGATGATAATATAAATTTGACATAACTTGAAATTGATTGACCTCCAATGGTGATGAAACTCTCGTTGCGCCAGGATTGATTCATCCAATTCTAGAGGGAATTCTAGTATGGCTCAAAGAAAAGCTATATGCAAATTACGCAAGATGAAAGATGTTATACTGTACTTAAGGCCTCATAAAGCTCACCACAGCACTGCACCCCCCACTACATCTCATCTCCTCCCTCATCTCTGTCTACCACATTACCTGTTCTCTCTGCTCTGCTGCTGATATCAGATTAATCACCACGATCTTCCAAATCTCCCATGCCCATCTTCAAGATTTCACACATGCTGCACCAGTTCTCTGAAACATGCTACTATGGGCGATCAGGGACACGCATAACCCTCAGAGTTTTAAGAGGGCCCGGAGAATATATCTTAGGCTGGCCTACAAGATCCCTAATTGCTAACCCCCTCTACACTTCGGCACATATCTGTATATAGATGTACTGTCTGGGTGGCAGGTTCATCCAATATTTATGTAAACCGCCACATATTTATGACACATGGCTGGACCATTGTAAACTTTGCACTTCTCATCCTTCGTCTCATCCATACACCCTAATAGATTGTAAGTTTTTGCGAGCAGGACCCTCACGCCTTGTGTCTCTTCTGTAAGTAGCTTTTCACTGTATAATGTCTCTCTATTTGTCTGTTCCTACACCCTCCAAATTGTAAAGTGCTGTGGAATATGTTGGCGCTCTATAAATAAATGATTATTATTAGGCCTATGACAAAGACGGCAATGTGGTGGTTTGGTCCACGCACATGTACGAAAAAGAAGGTTTGAGGCAACTACGGGACTCAGATTATTATAAGACTTACCTTTAATCCATCGTTGAAATTCCAAGAAGAATTAATAGCTATCATTGATGTGGCTGTGGAAAACAATCTCATTACAACGCAACAAGGTAAATGTTTATTACATGAACATCCCAGGGCTGCTTGTTTATATCTCCTGTCAAAGATACATGAAAATGCTATTTGTCCAGCAGGTCGCCTTATTGTATCTGGACAGGGGAGTTTATGTGAATAAGCAGGCTGTTTTGTTGATCACTGTTTACAACCAATTGTGGAGACTTTACCCTCGTATTTGAAAGATACAAATGATGCGCTTCAAAAAAATGGATAATAGGCAATTGGATCCCAATATGCTACTTAGAACATGTGATATGGATTCACTGTATATGTCTATCAGACATGAAGATGAGCTTGCTGCAGTAAATATTTCTCTATACATGATAGACGTGGATAAAGATCTTTGCAATTTTATTGTCATTTTATTGCCGTTTGTTTTGACCCATAATTTCTCCCTCACCGAAAACATAAAGCCAAAGCAACCCAGGAGTTTATTAATGCAGAGAAGTGGAATATTCATGAATGGCCAAGTCAGTCACCTGATCTCAACCCAATTGAGCAGCATTTCACTTGTTAAAAGACTAAACTTCAGACAGAAAGGCCACAAACAAACAGCAACTGAAAACTGCTGCAGTAAAGGCCTAGCAGAGCATTAAAAAGGAGGTAACACAACGCCTGTTGATGTCCATTGTAACGGTGAGTGGAAGTGGATCCTCTAGACCACCACAAGCGATGGTGTAAGCCACGATAGGGAGCGGAATCTAAGTAGGTCCGGTTTTCACCAGAGCCCACCGCAAAGCGGGATGGACTTGCTGCGGTGGATTGCTACCAGGTCGCTACCTCTGACGTGACTTGCTTGCGGTGGCAGTCGAGGTATTGTGTGCTACAGAATCATGAAGCAGGCTCATAGTCGGGGACAGGCAGAAGGTCAGGACAGGCGGCAATGGTTCGTGGTCAAGGGATGGAGGCAGAAGGTACAGTACACAGTAGACAAACAAGATACTCGGGAACGCTTCCTCTCAAGGCACAGGGCACTATCGATTCGGCAGGGTAACACAGAAGGGGCAGGACTTAAAAATAGGGTCAGCGGCCGGGGCAACCAATCACCAGCGCGCTGTCCCTTTAAATTTAGCTGCAGTACCGTGCGAGTGCCATAGAGGGCGAGCATGCACCTGGCCAGCAGCAGGAGCGTGCGCCAGGAAGGGAACACGAGCGCGGCAAGGTAAGTGCAGATCAGAGCTGCGGGTGCGCCCGGATGCCGGGCCGTAGCGCCGCTAGCAGCTGCGGGCGCAGCGAGGTGCGGGTGTGCCTACGACCTGATACGAGGGCCATGGGGATACCCATAACATCCATGAATTCAAGACTTCAGGCAGTCATTGCCAACGAAGGGTTTTCAACTAAGTATTAGAAATTAACATTTTATTTACCATTATTTAAATTGTCCAATTACTTTTGGTCCCTTTAAAAACAGGGAGGCCCATGAAAATGAGCTGAAACTCCTAAACCCTTCATCCAAATCACATTTGTATGATTTCTAAATAGTAAATTTGTATTTTATTTCATGCAATAAGTATTTGATCACCCATCAATCAGCAAGCATTCTGGCCCTCACATAACTGCTAGTTTTTCTGTAAGAATCCCTCCTACTCTGCACTCATTACCTGTATTAATTGCACATGTTTGAACTTGTACTTGTATAAAGGATACCTGTCCACACACTCAATCAATCACACTCCAACCTCTCCACCATGGCCAGGGACATCAGGGACAAAATTGTAGACTTGCACAAGGCTGGGATAGGCTACAGGACAATAGGCAAGCAGCTTGGTAACAAGGCAACAACTGTTGGTGCAATTATTAGAAAATGGAAGAAACACAAGATGACTGTCAATCTTTCTGAGTCTGGGGCTCCATGTAAGATCTCGCCTCGTGGGGTAAAGATTATTCTGAGAAAGGTCAGAAATGAGCCCAGAACTACGTGGGAGGACCTGGTCAATGACCTGAATAGAGTTGTGACCACAGTCTCAAGGATGGGGCCAAGTATCACAAGATTTGGTCAACAATTCCCTTCCCTCAGTAAGAGCATTGAAGGTGGGTCATGGCTGTGTCTTCCAGCAGGAAAATGACCCAAAACACACAGCCCAGACATCTAAGGAATGGCTATGTAAAAAGCATGTCAAGTTTCTGCAGTGGTCTAGCCAGTCTACAGACCTGAACCAAATCAAAGATTTTTATAGGGAGCTAAAACTCATTATAGTCCACGGACAGTCCTGAAACCTGAAAGAGCTGGATAAAATTTGTATGTAGGAGTGCATAAAAATCCTTACTGTAGTGTGTGCAAACTTAGTCAAGAACTACAGGAAACATCCGATCTCTGTAATTGCAAACAAAGGTTTCTGTACTAAGTATTAAGTTCTGTTTTCTGTTGTATCAAATACTTATTTCATGCAATAATATGGCAATTAATTATTTAAAAATCTAACAGTGAGATTTTCTGGATTTATGGTGCAGTGAAACTAGATCTGCAAGACCTTTGATGATGATATAATATTTGAATGACAATAATAGTTGGAGACACAGGCTGCCTCAGTTTTGCTAATGTTTGTGCAAATTTAAGGCAAATTTACAATGGTATTGCCGCAGTTCACCTATAACTATGTCATAAACACTTCACATCACAGAAACTTTATTTTGGGTCTGGTCTGAATTGATTTTAAGGTTGTGATTAGGGATGAGCGATTATAATCGACAAAGTTGAAATAGACAAGATTTTTAGGCTGATCGGAAATTTCCGATCACGCAATATTTTAGGTGACACTCTGCACTATCGCGCTATTTTCGGCGCTTCCTGTCATTTTGGCGGCCAGCAAATCAGCTTAGAGCATAGAGCAGGGTGAGCTGGGTGTGCGACGTCATGACTGTGATGTGTATGGTTGTCATTGGCTGGAAAAATCACATGACCTCGTTTTGCATAAAACAGCGTTTCCTGTTCAGTATCAGTGTTTCAGTGTCTCTCACTAGAGCAAGACGTGTGCTACGTCTCTCTCAATACAGCTCAGGGATGCAGTTCTTCTCTTTATTCATACAGACAACTATGCTTTTAGCAGTGAACTTTAGTATATAGGTAGATTAGAGAATTTCAGTTTTTAGTTAGTTAGACAGAGACTTTTAAAGAAGCATCTAGCGCTGTACAGCCGCGGAGGGAGGGGGGCGGAAAGACAGGAAGACAGACAGACAGGCAGACAGACTGGCTTTGGAAAGGATAGGTAGATTAGAGAATTTCAGTTCTTACTTAGTTAGACAGAGACTTTTAAAGAAGCATCTAGCGCTGTACAGCCGCGGAGGGAGGGGGGCGGACAGACAGGAAGACCGACAGACAGGCAGACAGACTGGCTTTGGAAAGGAGGGTGTATATTGTGCAGCCCAGACTCTGCTTTGAACTTGCATTGAAATGGCATTTTTTTTTACCACTTTTTGGCCAGCACACCTCGCACCTAAGGTGAAATTGTACCTTTTATTTTCTGCTTCCCAGTTTTGTTCAAAGAGCCACCTTGTACTTAAATTTGGATACAGAAATTTCTAGTAACTGTTGGTGTATTTCATTGGTGCAAAAACCACCTTTTGTTATCCGTATAACTTTTAAATAGCTGTATTTCACTTTGGTGCAGCCCAGTTTTGCTCAAAGAGCCCCCTTGTACTTAAATTAGGGTACAGAAATTTTCTAGTAACTCTAGTAACGAACCTTTGCCGCCTGCCCTAACCTTCTGCCTGTTCCTGACCATGCCTCTGGATTACGATTTTGTACCACGCTGTACCCCGGCCGCCATCGCAAGCAAGTCATGTCAGGGGTAGCGACCGGGTAGCCTTACGCCGCAGCAAGTCCATCCCGCTTTGCGGCGGGCTCTGGTGAAAACCGGGGGCTACTTAGACTCCACTCCCTGGCGTGGCTTAAAGGGGTTGTCTCGCTACAATGATTGGGTTTTAATTTAAAGATCTTTAAAAAACAAGCAGCTTTGCAATATATGTTCATTACAAATTGTCATGGCGGCCGCGGGCGCCGCTGCCCCTGCAGCCGTTTCCCTGCCTGCCAGGGCCGCGGCGCGGGCATCGCGGTCACCCGCGGCCACCCTCGTCCCCACGCCGGCTCGCTTACCTGGCCCCGCTCCGGTGAACGGCGCTCCTGTCCGTCCCGGCCGTCGTGCGCATGCGCGCCCCCTAGCGCGCGCGACGGCTGGTCTAGATTTAAAGGGCCAGTGTCCCGGTAATTGGCTTATTGCCGGGCGCTGGTCCTATATAATGTATCCGCCCCCCGGCACCTGTTGCCAGATTGTTGGTGTGCCTAGTGAGAGTTTGAGTGTCCATCTGTCCGTATTGCTTATCCGTGTACCAGTCCGTTCCGCCACGTCTCCTGACCTTGCCTGTTTGCCGCCTGCCCTGACCGTCTGTCCGTCTCTGACCACGAACCTCTGCCGCCTGCCCTGACGTCTGCCTGTCCCCGACTACGCCTTTGGATTACGATTTTGTACCTCGCTGTACCCCGCCGCCACCGCAAGCAAGTCACGTTACGGGTAACGACCTGGTAGCCACCCGCCGCAGCAAGACCATCCCGCTTTGCGGCGAGCTCTGGTGAAAACCGGGGGCTACTTAGATTCCGTTCCCTGGCGTGGCTTAACTACCACCGCTTGCGGTGGTCCAGCGGATCCACCAAACCGTCACAGTACAATCTGGCTGTGGATTCCGCCAGGGTACCTCTGCCCGAACTCCGGGACGTTACGACAGCCGTCGCCCAGCAGAGTCAGCGCATTGACCAGCTCGCGGCCATGTTGCAGAACCTTGCGGCTCGCCTACCTCCGCCTGCGACCGCTGCCGTCTCACCACCACATGATCCTCCTGCAGCCTCTGCTCCTCATGCTCTGGCACCGGGACCTTCTCTGCATCTGCCGCTCCCCGCTCTCTATGATGGAGACCCCAAGAAGTGCAGAGGTTTCATCAGTCAGTGTTCTATACACATCGAGATGCTGGGACATCAATTTCCCACAGAGCGGGCTAAAGTCGCCTTTATTATTAGCCTCCTAACTGGCGAAGCTCTGGCCTGGGCCACTCCGCTGTGGGACCGAGGAGACCCGCTAACGGCTAACTTGCAAGCCTTCCTCCAGGGGTTCCAGACTGTCTTTGAGGAACCTGGTCATACCTCCTCAGCTGCTGCAGCATTGCTCCGCCTCCGTCAGGGCGACTCCACTGTGGGACACTACTCTGTGCAGTTCCGCACCCTAGCCTCGGAGTTAGACTGGAACAATGAGGCTCTGTTGCTACTTTCTGGCAAGGCCTCTCGGGACGTATTAAGGACGAGCTCGCGGGTCGAGACCTGCCTACCTCATTGGACGAACTGATTCGGTTGGCCACCCGGATCGATATCCGTTTTGCCGAAAGACAACAGGAGCTCCGCCTCCAACGCGAGTCCACCCGACCACGCCGGCTACCTCGCTTAGCTCCTGTCTTCCAGCGCCCTCCACTCCCTCCGCCAATGGTTCTTGAGGACGAACCCATGCAGGTGGAAAGGGCACACCTGACCCAGGAGGAACGCTCGCAGCGACGTCTCAGGCAGTTGTGCTTCTACTGCGGCGGTTCCGGTCACTTCATTGGAGACTGTCCGGTGCGCCCGGGAAACTCCCGCACCTAGGGCTCGTAGGAGAGGCAACCCTAGGTGTCAGTGCGGCCTCTCCCCGTCTGACCATTTCGGTTCTTTGCGGAACCTCGCCGGACAGCACCTTCCTGAACCCACCGCCTTCCTGGATTCGGGATCCGCCGGTAACTTCATTAGCCATGCACTGGTGTCTCAGTGCCGGCTTCCAGTGACCTCTCTGCAGAAACCCTTGTTCGTGTCCTCCGTCAGTGGCGATTGCCTCAAGGATGCCATTCGGTTCTGCACTGCGCCCCTCATCTTGCAGATTGGGGCGTTACATCAGGAATCTATGAAGTTTTTCGTACTGCCTCGATCCTCTTCTGAGATCCTCCTGGGTCTCCCCTGGTTGCAAGAGCATGCTCCGACCCTGAATTGGAACACAGGCGAGATTCTTCGTTGGGGTCCGGCCTGTCACTCACGATGCCTCAGGGCAGTCTAGGCTAGGTTTTTAACCTGGCTAGGTTCAAAAAAAAGAGGGGGAGACCTAAGGGGGGGGGGGTACTGTCATGGCGGCCGCGGGCGCCGCTGCCCCTGCAGCCGTTTCCCTGCCTGCCAGGGCCGCGGCGCGGGCATCGCGGTCACCCGCGGCCACCCTCGTCCCCACGCCGGCTCGCTTACCTGGCCCCGCTCCGGTGAACGGCGCTCCTGTCCGTCCCGGCCGTCGTGCGCATGCGCGCCCCCTAGCGCGCGCGACGGCTGGTCTAGATTTAAAGGGCCAGTGTCCCGGTAATTGGCTTATTGCCGGGCGCTGGTCCTATATAATGTATCCGCCCCCGGCACCTGTTGCCAGATTGTTGGTGTGCCTAGTGAGAGTTTGGAGTGTCCTTCTGTCCGTATTGCTTATCCGTGTACCAGTCCGTTCCGCCACGTCTCCTGACCTTGCCTGTTTGCCGCCTGCCCTGACCGTCTGTCCGTCTCTGACCACGAACCTCTGCCGCCTGCCCTGACCTTCTGCCTGTCCCCGACTACGCCTTTGGATTACGATTTTGTACCTCGCTGTACCCCGGCCGCCACCGCAAGCAAGTCACGTCAGGGGTAACGACCTGGTAGCCTCACGCCACAGCAAGTCCATCCCGCTTTGCGGCGGGCTCTGGTGAAAACCGGGGGCTACTTAGATTCCGTTCCCTGGCGTGGCTTAACTACCACCGCTTGCGGTGGTCCAGCGGATCCACCGAACCGTCACACAAATGTCCTACTGATTTTGAGTTAGCCCTGTTAGCAGGAGTGCATCAGCTTCTCAAATCTCTATAGCCACCGACCTGTTGATCCTTATCTTACTGGCTGTCAGGTCTGTATGACTCAGTCACAATGTTAATAATTGCACTTAGTGTTCTTGTGCTCTAGCAGCATCACAGCAGGACCCCCCCCCTGCTTCAGTAAACTGTACACAATAATTAGATGCTGTCCAGAAAATTAACGATGCACATATATGCTTTTTCTTCTTATTTACTCATTAATATAAATATATATATAAAGCAGTCTTTATGCCTGAATTTTCAAAACCGTACCATGTATACAAAAGTAAAAGCACAGAACACTTAGCTGAATTCAGCGAGTCCTTTCAAGATAAGGATAAAGATGAACATGCCAGCAAGCCAAGCGAGGAGTAGAACATAGCCCAAGTCGTCCCTACGTTCATAGCTTCATCTGGCCCGATCACGCAACGTTTCGGAGGACACGCCCCCTTTCTCAAACGTGAAAGGACTCGCTGAATTCAGCCGCCCTTAAGATCGGTAGGCTGGAGCACATCCCTTGCCTGGTACATGTCATGAACCTTGTCGTCCAGAGATTTCTAAAGCGCTACCCAGGTCTTGACTGCCTGCTGAGAAGAGAAAGGCTCGAGGTCTGAGCTCACACTCCTGCCGTTCGCACCCTGCTTTGTCCCGCCTGGCTGCGTTGCAGCGTCAGCTCGGCCTCCCCGTCACTCGTCTCATTGTTGACGTGGCAACACGCTGGAATTCCACCCTCGACATGCTCCAGCGATTGTGGCAGAAACGCAATGCCATTACACAGTACAAAGTGACACATGGCCTGACAAGCAGCGGTGCGGACCTCGGGATGTTGAGCCACCGAGAGTGGAGGCGGGGAAAAGAGCTTGCCCATCCTTGCTATTTTGAAGAACCTAAAGGGTCAGTGTGGCATCCCCTTTGTCAGCATGACCATTGGGGGTGATCTTATTCGGGAACAATCGTTGGACACTTAAAACAGCAGGTCTCGCCAGCACGGAGGAGGGACGGACACAGAGCGGACACGGACCCTTTTCTCTCAATCGAACCCAGAAGGCCCACGCCCACAACTTTAGGGTCTTCATTAGGCGGTTGGGGTCCAGTTCTAGTGCAAGGGCGCCTCAGCTTCGAGTCAGCATCTGAGGCAAGTCAGGGTGGTTTGAAGCTGTGCGGGGGAGGAGGGGGGTTGGGGTTTCGGGACACCGCGTTCCCGATGTCCTGCCTTGGAAAGAGGTTGGCACAGTTTGGAGGGGAGAAGGAAGATGGGGAAGATAGTTTGTAGTGCCCCTCGACCCAAGGGCTTGGAATCAAGGCTCCACTCTCACATGAGGTTGGTTTCCCCTTTTCCTTCAAATGAACCCCCAACTTTAAAGGGCCCATCAAAATGAAAAATTGTTGGGTGGCCAACCCCGGCCCCCCGGTACAAAGCAAAAAACTTAGACTTCCCCCCCCACCAAATAGGGAGTAAAATGCAGGAAAGGAGACGTGCGATTGATCAACTGGAGAATTTTTGCATTGCTTAACGTTTTTCAAAGTCACGGGGAACAACTCGCAACGGGGAAGCATAGAGTGCAATAGCCGAGCAGAGGCATTGTGGCAAAAGGGGGCCTAATTGGTGCCTTTGGGGCAATCCTTATTACACCTCACCAACGCATGAATGCAGGCACAATACAACACAAGAGCCCAGCTTAAAATCATGGGCTGCACGGTCCAAACCCCCCTTGTTTAGTTTTCCCTGAACCAACGACTTTGGGTACCAAAATAATAATGGCCCCAGCTCGCTCGCCCGCCATAGAGGTTTTTGCCCTGCCAGTAGCCAGCGTCATATCTGAGGGGGCCCCTTCGCACAGCTGGAGGATCATTACAGACAAACCCATCGGGGTTTTCCAAAGTAATTTTGATCGTTGACTTTCTCAAGATAATCAGCCATGGATCTTGTGATGTTTGGCCCAATTCCCGAGGTCACCTTTTAGTTGCCGGTCTACTTACATTCCCTTCAAACAGAAATGGCCCCTTTAAAAAAAATTTTTAAGATGAATTTCTTACTGAAATTTTTTATTCTTTTTTCCCCAAAAAGCATTTTGCGGGTTTTTTAGTGAGGAGACTGTAAAAGACCCCAAATTGTAAAAAGGTTTTCATGAAAAAAACTTATTTTTTTTACTCCATCTTTAAAATTTTTCGCATATCAATTTTTTTTGGGGTAATAATAAAGGCCCTTTGGAACGAATTGTGGCTTCTAAGTGGCATTTCCCCCTCACATTTTTAACGTGGTGAGAAGTTATTTTTTAAAATTTTTTGGGTCATGTGTGGAAATGCAGCTATATACAGTTATTTTAAAAAAGGGGTTTCTAACAGACTTTGTTCTTTACAATTTCACGTGGGTAAGGGTGATGTTTGAAATTTAGCGGGATGGTGCTGTCAAAAACGGAATAGGAGACACTGTTTAAGGCACATATTGCAAATTACTTTTTTTGCAAGTCTTTAACATAGCTACAATCCCTTTGTGAGATAACCCGTTTTAAAACAAAAAAAAAAAAAAAAACAAAAACTGATGGGATTCCCTCCTATTTAACAATTTTTTTTTCTAGAAAAATTTTTTAAATACTAAAATAATTGCATGTACAAAAATAGTTTTCAAATATTCCTCAATTGTAAAAGGGGGTACAGGAGACTTTAAAAGGTAGGTTATTCTGAGGGGGCATGGGGTATGAAGACATTCACCACCCCCAAAAACAGAGCAATTTCCCCCAACACTATTTAAACGAAAAAAAAAATGGCAAGAAAAGGGCACCCTTAAAGAAAAAAGGAGCGTCAACCACCGCATTTCCAAGTGAAGCTCAATTGGGCCGCAAAGGAGGGGGAAGTGCTCCCGTGGAGGCAGAAATTTCTAAGCGCTACTCAGTCTTGACGTGTCGAGGAAAGGGTGGGGGGTCTTTTGCGCTCGCATCTGCTTCAGCAACGTTTCGTTGCTGCTCATAAGGGAAATTTTCCGTGTTAATGGAGACGGACGCCAGCCCGGGGCTCTCACTGCCCCACTTAAAATCGGCCCTGCTAGCTGAAACCTGCGTGTTAATAAAGGAACACCCGCCCCAGTTCACCGCCCTCCCGAAATCCCGGCCCTGCTAGCTGAAAGCGTGTTAAAAGATACGGAGCCAGCCCTTGCCCACCACACCCCCAAAGTAAGTCCGGCCCCCACCAGTGAACTGGTGATTTCCCCGTTTTAAACCCCACCCCCCTTGACAGTAATTTCCCCCAACCCATTGACAGTAGAATGCAGGATTTTCAGAAGGCCTCGTTGACCCAGGGGACATCTGTTTTTGTTTGTTTTACGTTTAAGTCACGGGGGAAAAATGCACCAGTGAATGGCAAGTACTTAGAGCATATTTAAAAACAAGTTTTTTTTAAAATGTTTATTTCTTTTTGCAAAATTTTTTGCGATGGTTTATAAGGGCACCTGTGCGGGTTTTGGGGGTCTGCTGCTTCGGTTGGATAGTCAATTTTTTCCTAAAAAACTGCTTCAAAACCTTTTTTTCCGGCACTTTTTAATCTGTGGGTCATCAGGTTTGAGGGTCATGCTGCCTTTAGGACAGGATAGTCAAGTCCAGTTCAACTAAAATGGTGGTTGAAGACTTTTTTTCCGGTCCTTTTTAATATGTGGGCAAAGGTTTAATGGTAACTGTGGTCCCGGGCAGGCATAGTCAAGTCCAGTTCAACTAAAATGGTGGTTCAAATCTGTTTTTCTGGCACTTTTTAATCTGTGAGTCATGCGGTTTTAGGGTCATGCTCGGTCCAGGACAGGGATAGTTTTAATGTCCGTTCAACTAAAATGGTGGTTCAAAAAATCCTTTTTTCCGGGACTTTTTAATAGTTGGGGCAGACAGGTTTTTTAAAGGGCTGTTGCGTTCCAGGATGGGAAGTCAAAGTCCAGTCAAGTAAAATGTTGGTTCAAATAATTTCTGCCTTTTTGGCCTTTTTTAAATTTTTGGTTATGAAAGGTTTAAGGGTCTGCTGTTGTTTCAAGACAGGGATAGTGAATAGTGGTGACTTTTTTTCTGTGCTCTTGTTTCCTAATTGCCTTGCCTAAGATGTAGACGTACCCAGTTTTATTTTGTGGATTTTAATTTCCAGCTTTTTCCCCCCCGTTTGGGGGTAAATGAGGTGTTTTTTCCTCTCCATAGATTTTAAATGGTCATCGGCGTAATCTGTTACGATGAGATGGGCGAATTTCTAAAAAAATCGTTTTGGTCACTTCCCGAATTTTCCCACAAAATAATTCGGGCCCAATTACTTCGGCACAAATCGCGTTAAAAAGCAGCATTTCCAGGCTGCACAGAGCCTGAGGGGCTGTTTGAAGTTGTGCAGTTAAATATGCAGAGGGAGCTTGGGTTTTGGTCTTTTTACAATGTTGTGTTTTTGTATGAACCCCAGATGACTGCCCGCCCCCTTTAGAAAGCTTCCTTTTAAAAATTCCTGGGCACTTAAAAGGGCAAACTGACCAAAAAACTCAAACGGGAGTGCCCGTGGGGCTTTTCACGTCTGGGATCAGCATGAGTCTTCGGCATGAGACAGAGGAGAAGTCAGGTCAAACGGCTGCTTGGCTCGTGGATTATTTCATAACCAGAACAAAAAACCCAAAGGCAAAAAGCACACAAAACAAAAACAAAAAGAACTTTTCTCTGAGGCTTATGCAATGGGGTAGTTCCCTATACCCTTGTTGGTCCTACCTGGTTTCCCTGTGTGAACACCTCCAGCCCAGAAGGTAGGGGTGGAGGGACGTGACGCCCAGTCAGTTACCTGCTGAACCTTTTATGCAGCCAGGAAATCCTGGCGTGGAGCATGGGGGAAGCAAACCCCCCTGCTCTTTCTTATCCCAAAGAAAGGCCAACCCGGGAATGGCTGGGAGCCCTACTAAAGGATTAAAAATGGTCGACAGTTTGTATGTCGAATCTATTTTCAACGGGCTTTTACTCCACCAAGGCTGTTATTTGGTTGCATCCTGCAGCGCGGGGAGTTGTTTAGGGCGTTTGGTGTGCGTCTGGATCTCCCCAGACATATGTCCAAACCTGGTCTGGGATATATTACTCCGTGTAAGACCTTCCCAGTGGCAGGCTTACATATCCCCCCCTTGCTCAGACTGTGGGGCGGAGCACTTTGTGCCATAAAGTTCATGCACCCGCGACCAGTGCAGTCCGCATTTGCTTGTTGTGACCCAGGGCGATGTTTACAGAGAATTTAAAGTCCTGTAGAGCCAGGAACCACCTGGTCACTCCTTGCGTTTTTCTCTTGGTTTTGTTGCCATTCCACTTTAGACGGTGGATGGTCCGTGTACTTTAAAGGGTTACCTATCAGGTAGTAGCGCAGTGCCTCAATACCCATTATGGCCCAGGCATTCTCTCTCTACTATGGGCGTAATTTTTCTCGGCCGCGGACAGTTTTCGGCCGGAGGTACTACTACCGGGATGTTTTCTCCCTCAACCCAACTGTGACAGGACCAGCCCCTATCCAACCTCGAGGCGTTGTCTGCCTGGGACAAAAATCCTTTTGGAAGTTTGGCGCAACGAGCACTGGTCTCT
Source organism: Phyllomedusa bahiana (assembly GCA_025379985.1). NCBI lineage: Eukaryota > Metazoa > Chordata > Amphibia > Anura > Hylidae > Phyllomedusa > Phyllomedusa bahiana. The sequence goes on from JAODAL010011456.1 coordinate 29,922, forward strand.
TGCGAGTACCTCTTTCAGACAAATTTTTTAAAAAAAGCTAGTGCGGCCTCCCGGGTTTCCACTTGACCATAGTGGACTTGGACCCTTTTGTTAGATCGTAAGAGGGGCTTGCTTTTGGAGGCAAAGTTGGGCACAATTCTCCTATAGTACCCTGCGATACCAAGAATAGCCTGACCTGCTTCTTGCGATAACCGGTTGGGGGCCAATTCTAATTGCTTCAAGTTTGTCATCTGGGGCTTCTGATGACCCCCCTCCCGGATGATCATAGCCTAGTAGCGAGCCTCTTCACTCTAGCCCTATGGGCACACTTTTTAGGGTTTCGCAGTCAGTTAACCGCTGACCTTATGGCATCTTAAGACGGCCTGTTACTTACTGGGTAGGTGGGATTACCAGTCCGCTACTAAATACCACCCACATCATCCCAAATATGCCGACGCATATTTTCTATGCGGCTGTAGGATTACGTCCATCATCCTTGGAATGTGGGGGGGGGGCTCCGGAGCCCAATGTGGCCAAAGGGGCTAAGGACAACATAATGCAAGTGTCCATCTGGGGTGGGAAATAGCAGTTTTCTCCCTAGCTTCCTTTGTGGGGGCACTCCAATTAGCCCTTGGTCAGGTCTAATGTGTAATTTTTTTTAGTACCTAGCCAGTCCTAGCCGCTCGACCAAAACTCATCCACCCGTGGATCGGGTAGGAATCAAATTTGTTAGTCATTGGAGCTTGCGAAAATCATTGCATAATCGCAAGCTCCCATTCAGGTTTCGGTTACGAGCAATATAGGGGCTCGACCACCCACTTTGGGACCTTTCTATGACCCCAAGGCTTTAGCATCTTTTTCAACTTCCTCAGCAATCGCTTGCCTCTGGGCCTCAGGCACCCTATACGGCCTCAAAACGTACCTTCTGGCCAAGGTTTGTGACGATGTCATGTGAAGTTATGACTGCAGTCCTACCATGCCAGTTCCGAAAAAAAACTGCTGATCCTTTGTGAGGAACTCCTAGTTCTCTTGACGCTGTGCTTCGGACAATGATCAGAGATTCGGACCGGAGGGTAACGTCTCCCTTTGGGGACCCCTATGCTCTAGTCCCGCCACACAGACTTTGACGGGTCCTTCCTGGGCTTAATAAGTTTGCATGGTAAATTTGATACGGTTTCTTTTTCCGGGCGGAAGACCTTATAATTCCTCACTGACCCGGCTCCGTATCTCATAGGGGGCCCTGCCACTTCGCCAGGAAATTTGCTTTCGACCGTGGGTACAAGTACTAAGTTACCCGGTCGCTGATGAAATAACACTCTGACCTGACCGACCGTTGTATACTCTGGCCCTTGGGGTTCTTGCGACCTGCTGCAGGTTCTCCACGTACTATGGGTAGAACGGCCGCAATCCTGTCTGCATTTCAGCGATGTGCTCAATGACATCATATGAGGGGTTATTCTCCTGCTCCCAGGTCTCTCCGTGGCTTATGTCCAGGAGCCCCCGGGGATGTACTACCAGACAGGAGCTCGAAGGGTGAAAAAATCCTGTGGAGGGGGGGCTCATGCGGGACCTTCCTTACGGCGAACATGAGGTAGGGTAAGAGACGGTCCCAATCTCTCCCATCCTTTATCTACCACCTTCTTGAGCATCGCTTTAGGGTTTTATTAAAATCTTTCCACCAGACAATCGGTTGGGGTGATATACTGAGGTACGGAGAGTGTAATGTTAAGTAGTCGGCAGAGTTCTTGGTGACCTTAGTCATGAAGGGGGTGCCCTGGTCTGTTAGTTTCTCCTTCGGATACCCGTGCGGTTCGTGAACATTTGGATCAGTTCCTTTAGCTATTCCTTTGGAGGAGGTGTTCCTAAGGGGAATGGCCTCGGGATAGAGCAGTGGCGTAGTCGAGGGGACCACTAAGATGTGCTGATGTCCTCGGGCTGACTTAGGGAGCCGGTCCTCCAGGTCCATGCCGATCCTCTCCCCCAAAGGGGTCCTCTATTTTGGCAGGGGAATTAGGGGACTCCGAAAATGGGTCCTAGGGCTTAATTTGACACTCTGGGCAGGAACTGCAGTATTCCTCAATTGCCTGTAAATTCCTGGCCGTAAAAATACGCTCCACTCTTCCCGGGTCTTCTCCACCTAAGTGTCCCCCCAAACATGGGAGTGGGCTAGCTCCAAAACCTGGCGGACATGTGACCGGGGCACCAACAACTGCCTTCTACCACCTTCGGTTGGGGTCTTTTTTAACCGGTACAGCATATTGTTGTTGCCACAAAATGAGGGTGATAAACCAACACTCTTGCCTGGTTCCTGGGGGTTCCCACTTCTATACCTTCAAACTTTTCCAGGCATGCTCCACGTTAGGGTCCCTCAGCTGTCGTGCCAAGTTCCCCCTGGGATTCTGGCAAGGAGGAACTTCTAGCTCAGAGGGACTTTCCTCGGGGTCCCCAGCCAGGACAGACAAGGAAACCATCGGGCTCTCTGGTCCCAGGGTGCAGACACATTACCCTTGTACACAGGATATGGGGCACAATTTTTAGTTCCCCACAAATCCAGAAACAAGGGGAAATCACAGCTGCATGGATATTGTGGGGTAAAGCTCGTAACGACATGCCACATCATGTGTGGCTGGACCGCAGGGGGTCTTCTAGGGTCAGTACCGCGGGTTGGGTAGTCCCGAGTGTCCCCGTTGTACACAGATCACCCTATACGGCGTGGGCCGGTGTGGTCTGCGGCCCCCACCACCAGCCTGGACTGCACCAGGGTTACCAAACTTCGGAGTCCATGAGGGGGCTTGTACGGGTCCTGTGTCCATTGATTTTTAATGGGTGCATACCGCCGATTTCCCCAGTCTCAATGTGCGTGGTGTAAGAAGGCCTTGCATACAATGACTACGGCCTTTACCCATAGTCTATGGGTTCCCCCAAAAGTTATGACACTGTGCGGCGATGTGTCCGAGCCATTGCTTCTGCCAGCAGATGATGGGGCCCCGGGTCTGGGCAAGAGGCGGTCTCTTTGGGGTACGTTGGCAACCTTCCCACTTCTCACCCAGCGGTTCCCCTCCCCTCAGGACCCTTAGGTCCCCTTTTGGGACAGGGAAGTCTTACCCCATGCTGACTCCGGTGGATGCCTGTCCTTGGAGGAACTCCTCGGTGGCACTATAACGTCACATATGGAGCAAGTTCGGTCAGCTTTGGGGTCCGTGTAACCCCACACACGATGGATCTCCATGGGTAGGGCAGCACGAAGTGGTCACAGACGAACCCGCTCCGGGTTCCAACCTGGACAGCAGTAGACGTTCGGGCTTGGCAGCCACTTGCTGGTGTGGTGGGAGAGGTCATACATCTGTGACCGAGCTGGCTTTGCTGGATCGATCTCCAGGCTGTGACTCTCTGGGCCCGGAACGCCAGAGTAACCCCCTTGTCGGGGGCGAGGATCTCCCTTTTAGCGCGTGGATTGTAGTCCCCTTGGCGTCTTTGCTCTCAGTGTCGAAGTAGGCTGTTGTGGCTCGCCAGTAATGAAAGGGGGCCATAGGCGTCAGGCCCATGGTCCCCGGTAGCTGCTCTCTCTCGGCGATCCTCTCGAAGTGCCGAGATACGCCTCACGTCAATCTAGGGGGTCATTTTACGTCTAGAATTGCATCACCACTTGACGGGGCATGGAGGGCCCACCTGTGCCCCCCTCTGGGTCTTGTTGTCAGGACCTGGCAGCTGCTGCGGTAGAGCCAGGTTTTCCTGTTGTTGTTCTTTAAGGCTGCCTGGTGTGTTCTAATCAACAGGCGGTTGGCTCTGCTTGAGCCCGCCGGTCTTCTGGTGGGACTTCTGTTGGCTTGCCGACATTTAGCTGGAGGTTGGTGTTTGCCTGTATTAAGCTGCTTCACCAGATCATCCATTTTGGGTTGTCTCGATGTTGCAGACTGTTGCGCTTTAACCACCGAACATATAGTGGAAACCACTTTTCGCTGCCTGTTCTTTAAGAGAAGCAGTCTCTTTAAAAATGCCCAAGCCATCCTCCACACATGTGTGGGCTTGCACAGCTCTGGGATCACGCATGAGTCTTCCAGCATGAGACAGGAGGCTGAAGTCAGGTACAAACGGCTGCTTGGCTCGTGGAATTTATTTCATAACCAGAATACAAAAAACCAATGGCAAACAGACAGCAACAACAAAAACAAAAAAGAGCTTGCTCGTACTGAGCGCTTCTGGACCAATGGTGTAGTTCCTCACTATCACCTTGTTGGCTACACTTGCTTTCCCAGTAGTGAACTCCTCCAGCCAGAGGTTTGCTGGAGGTACAGCCGGTAACGCCCAGTCTAGCTTTCCTGTGACCTTTATTGCAGCCAGGAAATCCTGGCGTGGAGCCATTGGGGAGTAAGCACCCACCTGCTCTTTGCTTACTCCCACTGAAAGGCCAAACCGGTGGGGAATGGCTGTAAGCGTTTACTAACGGATTAAACATAGGTTCGACAGTTTGTACTGTCGAACATCTATTTATCATAACGGCTTTCACCTCCACCAAGGCTGCTTTCTTCGTGGCATGCGTCCTGGACTCCCAGACATATGTCCAGAACCTGGCTGGGATATTACTCCCTTGTAGACCTTCCAGCCTGGGCCTTACACCTGATAAGTCATGCCAGAGAAAGACTGGAAAAACAAACAAGTGAGTGCTCAGGGTGGCAACATTAGTGCAGAGTGTGGAGGGTGACGGCGGAAGACACAGCAGCATGAGTCAAGGCAGTGGCACAATGGACATTCTGGTGGTAGCAAAACACGAGGAAGCCACAGAGTGCACAATGACTGAGAGCGGAGTCACGGCGGCAGCAGTATGAAGGTCAGGCTGTGGCACATTGCATTTCTGGAGGCGGCTAAACGTATTAGGCCCCAGAGTGGCACAAGTACAGTTTGGAGGTCACGACAAGCAAGAGCATGAGATCAGGCAGTGGCACAATGACATTTGGAGGCGGCAAACAGTATTAGGCCTACAGAGTGGCACAAGGATTACAGTGAGGAGTCACGACAGCAGCCTAGATGAGATCAGGCAGTGCACAACAATGACATTCTGGAGGCGGCAAAAAGTATTAGGCCACAGAGTGGCACAACTCTACACAGTGTGGAGGTCACGGGCAGCAGCAGTATGAGATCAGGCAGTGGCACAACCAAATGGACATTTGGAGGGGGCTAAACAGTATTAGGCCACAGAGTGCACAATCACACAGTGTGGAGGTCACCGGCCAGGGGCAGCACAGTAGAGTCAGGCGAGTGGCACAATGACATTATGGAAGGCGGCCAAAACTAGTATTAGGCCACAGGAGTGGCCACTTCACACAGTGTGAGGTCACAGGCCGGCAGCTGTATGAGATCAGTCAGTGGCACAATGACATTCTGGAGGCGGCCAAAACTGTATTAGGCCAACAGAGTGGCACTACAACAGTGTGAGGTCACGACTGCAGCAGCATGAGATCAGGCAGTGGCAAAATGACTTTGGAGGTGGCAAAACAGGAGGAAGCCACAAAAGGCACCAATAACTGAGAGCGGAGGTCACGGTGGCAGCAGCATGAGGTCAGGCAGTGGCTCAATGACACCAAGTGTGGAGGGCACGGCAGGAGTCACAGCAGCAAGCATAAGGTCAGAGTGTGGCACCAAGGTCATTGTGGAGGTGGCAAAACAGGTGGAAGCCACAGAGTGGCCCAATGACCTGGCGAGCGGAGGCACGGCGGCAGCAGCTTGAGGTCAGGCAGTGGCACAATGAAAACCCCCCCCCCACCACAGTGTGGAGGACATGGCAGCAGCCACAGGCAGCAGCATGAGGTCCAGACTGTGGCACAATGACACAGTGTGGATGTCACGGCCAACAGCAAACAGCAGCAGCGAGCAGCATGAGATCTTAGGTGCACAATGACAGTGTGTGAGGTGGGTTGCTAATACCAGTCCCTGTAAAGAGGGTGGTAGGCAATGGAGAAACTGTCAGCAGATGTGTGCATCAGGGGGTGGCGGAATCAGAATAGTGGCTGAGGCAGGTACTTTGAACCAAGACTGACGCCTAAGGCTTGGTGTGTGGAAATCCTGGCCCATCCCACGCCTGATTCATCTTGACAAAAGGTCAGTCGTTTCACATTTCCCTGTGGACAAGCGGGGTTCTCCTTGGGGTTATCGATGGCCCACGCCGCTCTGAACACCCGCTTCTGATGCCACACTCTGGCCGGGCAGGGACACTTCTCCACTGGCAAACTCGGCAGTTTGGCTCCACACATCAAGTTGGCTGCCAAGTTAGTCCACGCGGGATTTCTAACTGAGGTGGCAGAGTGCTGCAAGTAGGCCACAACCTGTTGGTTCAGGGACTGCTCCTGGTCCTGCTGCTGCTGCTGGGACTGCCCTCCTCACTAGGCGGGTGAAGGAAGTGACTCTTCAGTGACTCCAGGACTTAGGTTACTATGATGGAGTGGTACTGCTGACCTTACCTACCCACTTCCCCCAGAGCCAGCCGCGGCAGTAGTACTGTGAGCGCTGAGGAACCCCACGCGTCAGACCTGTCGAGGGGGAACGATGCCGCACATAGGCAGCGGCCAACGGAGTACGGCGGAGTTCCCTAAAGTATTTGAGTTTTGTCTTCCCTCTCAATAGCTGGGAAAAAGGCTCCCATTTGGAACCGGTAGCGTCGGGTTCCAATAGGGGTGGAGAAGCCAAGAGTCCTCCCTCTGCGGATGCTGACTATTCGGCTGTCACTAGCAGGCAATATAAGCATGCTGCGGGCCATCTGTACACAAGATGTCTCTGAGGGGCTCCTGCCTTCCATTTCCATGTATACTGTCACGGTGCATGGGGGTCATCTGCCTCATCTTCCTCAATCTCCATCCACCTCTCCAGCTGCTCCTGTTCTCCTCTCTTGTCACCTGTGTGTAGAAAATCACTCATTTCAACCGACAATGCTTCTGCTCCACTGTCCTCCTTCCATTTCGTCCCCACCGGATCATGTGGCCACGAGATGTAGTCGCCACGTCTCCAGTCCCTGCCCAGACAGAATTTTTCAGCATCTGTTCCAGGACTCATGAAGCAGCGGAATGAACGTTATTCATCCCGTGGGTCCTGGCGACTAACAAATAACGTGGCCTCCTCAAGTGGGACGCTCAACAAACGGGCAGGTGTCACGGCATGAGCTGCCACTGGCTGACATCAAAGTTACAAGGGGAGTATTCTGTGCTGCCTGGATCATCAAAAAATCGTTTAATGGCCTTTCTCTGTTCATACAGTCGGTCCAACATGTGCAGGCTGAATTCCAGCGGGTGGAAACATCGCATTCAGAGTGTGTTGGGGGATTCCTGTTCTGCTAGCGCAATTCGAGGAGGAGTGTTCCTGGCTTTGTCGAATGGATAAGTGCTGCACTTTTCCTGGCCATTTCAGGAATGTTCATGAAGCTCGGTGGAAGACTTCAGAACCTTTTCACAACCAGATGAAAACACGTGCGCCATGCAGGGCGCATGGACCATCCTCCGGGGTGCAGCGCGGACACCATTGTTCCTCCCATTGTCCGGTCACCATGGTTCCGATATGCACGTTGGCGCGGAAATAGGAACGCCAAAACATCGAATTCTTGCTGCTGACGCGGAGCAGTTCCTCCCCTGTGTTGACTTCGTTCTCTATGCAATCCAGTGAAGAAATCATCTTTACACCTCTTTTCCTACACTGTGGTTATATTGATCTATTCCTATTATGACCCCCCCCCCCCCCCCCACCCCCCCCCCCCCCCCCAAATATATACCCCCCCCCCCCCACCATTTTCCCCCTCTGGAGCTGAGTGGTGGTGGATGGTGGAGGAGGAGGAGGCGGACATTGGGCGAGGTGCAGCAGTTTGACAACGTGGAGGTAGAAAGCCGGCGTCTCACTGTCCAAGTTTTTGGTGTGCTGGTGGGCCGTAAGGACATGTACTGGCCTCTGACCGTAGTTAACAGCTCCAGACGTCTCCGAGCTGGATGCACCTGTGGAAAACAAACCGATAAGCTCAAAGGACTGACCCACCTTCTGTTCTACATATTTTTGAAGTGTGGTACTGCCTTTTTGGAAAAGAAATTACGGCTTGGAATCTCCATCTCGGCTTGGCACAATATTAGTTTCTGAAATGGTGCTGAGTCCACCATTTGGTAAGGCGAGGGACTGCCAATTCCAACAACTTGGACAGGAGACATGTCAGCAGGCTGCTGCACCTTAGGATGTTTGGTCGCCATACTGTTGTCTCTTTGCAACTCGCCTCGCTGACGTGATGATGGCGCCTGAGTGGCGAGGCAGCAGGAGCATCTGCGACCGGCAGATGATTGTCAAAGAGAAAACAGCTCCTTTGCAGAGGTGGTGGAGCTTGACTGGCTGCAATGGCATGGCGAGCCATGGGCGCTGTTCTGCTGCTGTTGCTGTGGCGGCAGATGGACCACCACATCTGAGCCACGTTTTCCCAGGCCACCCGATGGTGACGCTGCATGTAGTTGACGCGTAGGGCCGTTGTGCCCAAAGTTAACTCCCTGGCCACGCTTCACTTTGCTGCCCTCAGATTTACATATACCTTTATTCGGGCCTCTCCGAAAGAACTGCCACACCGCCGAGTATTGGATTTTTACGCAACGCCCGCACTGAGTGACTACTGCCGCCGCTGCTCGCTGAGCCCCTGTGCCGTACTTTCTTGGAACCATGCGAAGCGGCTTTTTTACCCGTGGCCGCTTGGCTTCTCCGACCTCCACTGCTGCTATCCTGCTGTCTCCACGGCCACTCGACCCACTTTGCTGGCTGCACTGCTGCATGTCGCACATGCTGACGCCTTTCTCCTGACGATGATGAAGCCCCTTGCCTCACCCCGACTCCCAAGTGCGGTCGGCCTCATCATCATCTATGTTGTTTCATTCGTCACCTGCTGTCCTCATCACCGTCTTGGTTATGTCGTGGCTGACCTCTCACAGAAATGTCCTCATTGCCATCTCCTACATCTATCTTGCCGCCTACTGCAAGTAGCAGGGGATATTGGCCCCCATTTTTTTCGCTGCCAAGTAGGATGGTGACTGCCCTCCTCAAATTGTTCATCTCGCTTTTATAGTGGCGCTGAGCCGACCACATAGTAGATCTGGCTGAGGGAACCGGATGGGGACAGAGGCGGGTGCTGAGGAAATGGTGAGGGCCGCTGTCCGTCCGGCCATGCCAACTAAGGGTTGAGTCTGAGGTTCCCACCGACTTCTTGGCTGGGGGGGGGGGGGTTGTCAGATGTCATCTGGGAGGAAGAGGATGGACCTAGTCAACCAATCAAGAAAACCTTGGGTTGCTGAACAACACGACGGCCGCTAGAAGGACAGCGGCAGTCTGTGGCCTCACGAGTGACTTCCTGCTGTGAAGTTCCCCTGCTGTGTGCTGCGACTGGGCCTGTTCCGCAGGATGTTTGTGCCACCTGGCCACTCGAAGTGCAGAGCTGCCACCTTCTCTTCTGACAGACTGTTGTGCTAAATTGTACAGACATGTTTGATGATGATATCTTGTATATGATAATTATACACCCTGTTTTGACTCCAAATTGTACCAGTAACAAGCTTGGTAACCCTTGGATTATAAAAATGCGCTCCACACAAATGGCAAGAAAAATTTAATTGTATGTGGCCGTGTAAAACACTGTGTGTTTTTAATAAATGTAAATGCACAAAAGGCTTATTAACCTTTCGGACATGAAATTAGGATTACAGGAAAAAATGTATATATTTTGGCGTTGAAAAAGACGGTTTATTTTTGTCAGCACACTGCAAAACAACGCTTAATTAATGACTGGATGTTAATAGTGACGCCAAAGATTGAGCCGCACAAACTTAGTATCTTTGTAGCGTGTACATTGGGGTTTTCTATGCCACACAACAAGAGATTCAGTTGGTAATTAACCCTTTGCTTGGATTAGGCTTCAGGTACAAATTTATATATTTGGGCGTTTTGAAAAGACGGTTTATTTTTGTCAGCACCACCAGCCAAAAACACAACGCTTAATTAACACCTGGATGTAAATTGCCGCAAAGAATTTGAGCGCACAAACTAGTAGCTGTGTAGCGTGTTAAATTGCGTGTTTTCTACGCCACAAACAAAGCGAGATACAGTTTGTAATTACCTTGGCTTGTGAATTAGGTTACAGGAAAAAGTTTATTTATTTTGGCATTGAAAAAGACGGATTATTTTTTGTAAGCACCCAGCAAAACATCGCTTAATTAACCCCTGGATGTAAATTTGCGGCAAGAATTGAGCCGCACAAAATAGAGCTTTGTAGCGTGTTACAATTGCGTGTTTCTACGTCCACTCAACAAGAGATTACAGTTGTAATTACCTTTGCTTGAGAATTAGGCTACAGGAAACATTTTATATTTTGGCTGTTGAAAAAGACGGTTTCTTGGGTCAGCACACCAGCAAAACAACGCTTTATCCCTGGATGAGCAGCCAAAAATGAAAGTGGGTATTTGTTATTGTAAAAACGCTGTTTCTTTTAAATGAATACAACAGGAACTGTTAAGATCCCACTTGGATATTGAATGTATATGCAGCTGCAGTGACGCACACCTGAGATTTCAGGATCCAATACACCCAAATTAGAAATTAGAACATTAAGAGATCAGTCTCTGTGACAAGCTGAGACCCCCCACAGAAATCGCTATATAAAAATCAATTCTTCAGTAAGAGCTTTGATCAGCCGCGGCAGCAACCTCACTGATGAGCACAGTGAGAGGGTGTGTGCTCCGGCATCAGCGCCGGAGATTATATTGTGCGGTGACGTCAAGAATCCGCCCGGTCTCTGATTGCTTTCACCTCTGCACATGTCATGCCGGCTATGCCCTTCTTCCTCCCAGAGTGCTTTGCCCCATGTAGCGCCATTGCTCTCAGCCATTCTTATCAATCAAAAGCACACTTCGTTCACGCGAAGTACCCCAAAGTTCGACTTCGTTCCGAACCGAAGTTTTCCTGAAATTCTAAACGAATTCCACTTCGTTAGAATCAATTCGCCCATCTCTAGTTATCGACTATCGGAAATCGTCATGATAATTGCCGATATCGACTATCGAATCGATAACGATAGTTGACACAATCGCTTATCACTAGTTGTGATCTTTTAGACTAAAGCCATACAATTTTTCAATGTATTACTTTGGTTGCTTAACTTTCAATCTGCTCAAGCTCTCCTAAGTACAGTATATGTGCTTATTTTAATCAGATGGTTAAGTTACTTTCCTGCAAGAGGCTCAGTATGCTTTTACACTGTTATATGAGAGAATTTTAGAGTCCACATACTTGAGCAAAACACTTGCATCTCCAATGGTTCTACAAAGCCAGACTCTGTTTGTCTTAGAATTCTATGGTGACCTAAGTTATATTTATTTGAACTTGAAGAGGTCTTGGTCTTTGATGCAAACTTAAGGACTAAAACAAGTCTGGATCATACAATCAGTTTGTTTTCTTTTTTCTTTTCATTGTCATTTAACTAAAAGCATCTTTTTTGCACAGCACAAGCCCCATCTGCACAGAGAATCCATGTAGGGTATTGATTATTTACTGTATGTTTTGTCTCACTCTTTAGCTATGTAGTGGCATTAAATAAAACACTTAAATTGATGTGGGGTACAAGCAGTTAACTAATGTGGAAATGCTAAATACGTCTGATCAGAATTTTCTTTAAAGTTGCAGGTATAAGGACCGAGTGTTTTTTTTGGTTGACACATTCGCTTTTCCCTCCTCGCCTTCCAAGAACCATAACTTTTTTTATTTTTCCACCTACATAGACATATGAGGGCTTTTATTTTGCAGGGCAAGATGTACTTTCTAATGGTGTTATTCACCGTATCATGGAATATACTGGGAAACCGCAAACATTGTTTATGTGGGTCAAAATGTGAAAAAAAAGTGGTGCGATCTCGCTTCAAAGCCCCTTACCGACATTGGACGTAAGTTTACATCCAGTGTCGTTAAAGGGTTAATTATACAATTATGGGTGTATGAATTGATTGCTCGTAGCTCGCCTCCATACCGCTTCAGAGAATGGGGAGGTGGACACGCTTGCACAGTGCTCCTTTTTCATTTTATATGGGAGTTATGAATACAGCCGATTGCAATCTTTAAAGGGGTTGAACAAAAAAAAAATATTATACTAGAACCAAATAAATAACATCACAGCTGCATCCAAGCAACAACCATATACGTGTAAGTAGAGGCCATAGAGCTGCAATGCTAGAACCAAAGACCACAGGAAGGGGAGTATGGCCTTTTTTTAGTTTGGGCCCAGGAGATTAATATTATTATTTTTTTTTAGGCTATGGACAGCCATCTTAGTCCCTTAATGCACCATGATGTTTCTGTAAGACATGGTGCCTTATCATTTAAGTGCTTAGAGTTTTCTCACCATGCAGTTTTTACAGAGCCATAGTCAGCTTTAGAATCAAATTTCCTGCTCAGGCTGTGGGTGGCTCCATAACAGTTATTGACATATCAGCTCTGTTGTTTCTATAAATTCCTGTTACACTGCCATGTGTCAAGAGATTTATGAAGTGTATTACACAAGGCTGCAGAAGTAAAAGGGTGAACACTTCTCATTCACTTAAATGAATAAGCTTTGTAGCTAGAGATAAGACTCTGCCGGAGGTGACTCATCACAGTTGGAGTGATGGCAGCTTAGCGCTATGAGAAATGAAAGAGAGCAGAGAAAGGTAGTCAGTAGCCAGAGAAATTTATGTACTATAAGAGGAGCAAAACAACATTGTATTTCATAATAGTCTTCACTTACCTTTCCCTACATGTTAAAAACTAATTATTGAGATGAGAAAACCCCTTTAATGCACCATTAAGTACAAAAATGCCATGGTAATCGTATGGGCACAGAAGTTGTGCCCACATGATCACCATGGGAGCCCAGTGATGATTGACAACCACACTCCTGCTGTTGCAGTCAAGACTGTGGATAACTATGTATTTGGTTGTTTAACCCCTTAGCTACCAAGAGCATAAGCGACCATGGCAGCTAAGGAGTTTAAAAGAGGAATGGAGCTCTCTCTGTCCTCCATCGGCATCCTTGCAACACAATTGCTGGGTGCTAATGGTTGTTATGACAACCTGTGGTCAATCAATAGCCTCTCTGGTTGTCTATAACTTAGGCAGAGACTGACAGGCTGAATGGCAGTTGAAGAATACATTGCTGTACAGACATGTACTGCAGTGTGTTAAACCAGCGATCTCATGATTACCGAGTATAGTCATGTAGTGGGAAGAGTAAAAGAAAAATTAAAAATAAATGATGAAAACTAAACGTGGATTAAAAAAAATACAGTATAACATGTACACTGCCCTTTCGACATTATAAATGCCGATCACTGAAAAAAATAAAAAAAATTTAAAGTAGACAAAAAAGTACACATATTTAGCATGACCACAGCCATAGTGCAAGGGGTATAAAACTGTCCCACTGTTTAACTAGCACAATAAACGTCGTAAAAATATAAACAAAAGCATCAGAATTGTGTTTTTAGTTCATCCCACTGCACATTAATGAATGAAAAGTGATCAAAAAGCCATGTGAAACCCAAAAGGTATCATTAAAAACATCAGTTCATGCCCCCCAAAAATTCCTTACACACCTCTGTTAACAAAAAAAATAAAAAATAGCAATGCATAAAAATCGTTTTACACAATGAAAACACATTGTTTTTGTTTTAAAGTGCTACATAAAACAAATTATATTAATTGGGTATCGCTGTAATTGTATAGACCTGTCATTCATACCGCACAGTGACCTAAATAAAAATACTGTCAGAATTTCTGTATTTTGTTGAGCTTGCCTCTCAAAAAATGGATTAAAAAGAGATGAAAAAGTCATGTGTCTCCCAAAATGGTACCAATGAAAGCGTCAACTCGTCCTGCAAAAAACAAGCCCTTTCTCAGCGCCATATATAGAAAAAAATTATATTATATAAAATTATTGCTCTCAGAGTAAGATGCATAAATGTTTTGTTTTTATTTAAAGTTTTTTTCTGTAAAAGAAATAAAAAAAAAAAAAAAATATACGGCTGATTGATGTTAATATGTCATTTATTCCGCTAGGTGACCAATGTAAAAAATAAAAAACACCACCAGGGTTGCTGTATTTTGTTCATCATGCCTCCGAAAATCCTTAATAAAAAGTGATTAGAGTATAATATGAAACCCTAATATGGTACCTATAAAAACATCAACACATCCTGCAAAATTCTTTATCTGCTCCATATAAAAAAAAAAAAAAGCCTGAAAAGTAGTTAATGACCAGAAATTTTTTTTAGTTTTTGCCTCCTTGCATTTCAACAGTTGTAACTTTTTTATTTTTTCAATGACGCAGCAGTATTAGTCCTTGTTTTATTCAAGACAAGTTTTACTTTATGGGGGAATAGTTTAAGTACACTTATAAATAATTGGAGTATTTTTTTTATTTTTTTAAAATATATATATTTTTTTTTTACACTATTCACATTTCACACTTAATAACTTGTTAGATTAATTCTACAGATTATTACGGTCGTGTCGATACCAAATATGTGTAGATTTTTTTGTGAGTGTAATTTATGTACAATTATTTTTTATTAAATACTTATTTTTATTTTATTCTTTATTTTTTTTATTCTTTTTTTACACTTTTTATGGGTTTTTTTGTACTTTTTTTTTTACTTCCATGAAGGGAGAACTGTTTAACATTTTTTAATTTTTTTTTTTACGCTTAGTAATGTATTAGCATATTCATATATGCTAATACATTCTAATCTGTGTCAGTTTGTCACAGGCAGTGATTAGTACAGCACACACTGCGTCCTAGTCACTGGCTTGTTACACAGACAGCTCTGGGGCCACACTAGGTCCCCAGAGCTGACTGTGCAGCCGTTCCCTGGCTCTGTCGGGTGACCGGGTGTTCCGATCACCCGACAGAGCAGGGGAACCCTTTGATTGCGGTGCGGTAATGCACCGCCGCAATCAAAGGGTTAAAGCATCGGGTTGCGGAGGTTTCCTCCGCTCCCCGATGCCTGCAGGACATGCTCTGCGATCAGGGCTGTGTAGTACAGCTCCGATCCCAGCGCAATTGCGGCGCCGGGCGCTCCAAACCCCGATGTTTGCAGCGACGTCTAAAGACGACGCTGCAGACGAACGACCTGAAATGCCCACCGTCTAAAGACGGAGGGCGGTCGTTAAGGAGTTAAGCTTTTCTATAGAACTTGAAATATAGCAGAAAAAACACATATGTAAAATCATGCTCAATAAAAAAATTATTATCAAAAATGCCAGTAAAACGCCCTGAAAAACATAAATGTAACATTAAAAAAACACTTGCTTTTTCATGCATTTTAAAATTACAGGAAAGAACACTAGAATACTTTTATTTTTGTATTGCTGTCTAAAAGTTAAACATTGAAACAACAACATAGCAGGCACCAACTTAATAACAGGAGAACAAATCAATATGTCAAGTATATTATTGTAACCAATTAAAAAAGAGCAGAAAAACATGGACAGAGAGATTGCACCTTCACCACAATATATTTTAATAAAAAACAATACAATATTTATAATACAGAACAGCGTACAAGTGACCTAGGGGTCCGTTGCCCTGTGACCAAGCAGCAGTTTACATCCACATATAGGATATAGCTGATCTTAGAAGAAATTGCTTTATACATTTAAGCTAAAACTGTACATAATTAGGAAAAAAATTATTATTTTTTTCAGGGCCCAACATTAAAAAAATCTGTGAAACACCTGTGCGGTTGATATACTCACTACACCTCTGGATATACAGTGAAGGAAATAATTATCTGAGCCCTTGCTGATTGTGTAAGTTTGTCCACTGACAAAGACATCAACAGTCTATAATTTTAAGGGTAGGTTAATTATAACATTGAGAGATAGAATATACAAAATAAAATCCAGAAAATCACATTGTATAAATTATATAAATTTATTTGCATTTTGCTGAGAGAAAAACATATTTGATCCCCTACCAACCATTAAGAGTTCTGGCTCATACAGACCAGTTAGATGCTCCTAATCAACTCTTTACCTGCATTAAAGACAGCTGTCTTAAATAGTCACCTGTATAAAAGACTCCTGTCAACAGACTCAATTAATCAGTCAGACTCTAACCTCTACAACACGGGCAAGACCAAAGAGCTTTCTAAGGTTGTTAGGGACAAGATTATAGACCTGCACAAAACTGGAATGGGCTACAAAACCATAAGCAAGATGCTGGGTGAGAAGGAGACAACTGTTGGTGCAATAGTAAGAAAAGAAGAAATACAAAATGGCTGTCAATCGACATCGATCTGGGGCGCCATGCAAAATCTCTCCTCATGGGGTATCCTTGATCATGAGGAAGGTGAGAGATCAACCTAAAACTACATGGTTGGAACTTGTTAATGATCTCAAGGCAGCTGGGACCGCAGTCACTAAGAAAACCATTGGTAACACATTATGCCATAAATGGTTTAAAATACTGCTGTGCCCACAAGGTCCCCCTGCTCAGGAAGGCACATGTGCAAGTCCATCTGAAGTTTGCCATTGAATACCTGGATGATTCTGTGAGTGATTGGGAGAAGGTGCTGTGGTCAGATGAGACAAATATTGAGCTCTTTGGCATTAACTCAACTTGCCATGTTTGGAGGAAGAGAAATGCTGCCTATTACCCAAAGAACACCATCCCCACTGTCAAGCATGGAGGTGGAAACATAATGGGTGACATGTATGAAAGGGTTTTTCACCCTTTTTCTGGCATACAATGCACATAACATTTAGCAGTCTACGATGTCTAATGCACCTAATGAATGTGTTAGGCGCATTGTTCATAAGACTCTACCCTTTCTAATGAGCCTAACATGAAGAGGTGTTCTGGGGGCGTTATGGGGGCGTTATGTAGGTATGTTGCACCACAAGACACATCTATGAATGTGGTTCGGCAAAACTAGGCGCATTACTGCTCTGACAGGCAGACCTATCTCAATGTGGTCTGCCTGAGCCTGAAGAGGAGAAGTGGAGATAGACATGCTACTGGGGCAAAAAATGTCCAATATTTCTCAACTTTCACCAGTACAATAATAAAAAGTAATTTATTATTATTATCAAACTATATAAAATTTAATTATTCAAATTTAATGAACAATATGATCATATAAATTAATATAAAATATAAATTATCTCCAAAAATATAGAAATATCTCTTATAAAATGTATTTAAAATTAATAGAATCTAAAACAAATTTTACATTAAAAAACCCATTGATTATGTTGTTCAGATTTTTCTATTTAAAATTTTTACTACATTAAATTTGAAATGTATTTTTGCTGCTCTCATCCTTTATTCTGCATACAGCAAGAGCCAGCACAGCACATTTCTTGCTGGGACCTGTGGTCCACCAAGCAAGATCAGCACCATAGTTTCTAATTACTGACATGCTATTCTTATGAAGTCTCTTATTTCCAGCCTGTCTATAACCTTAATACATGTTAGACGCGTTCCGTAATGCGCCTAATACATAGGCAAGGCGCGTTGAACTTTACACACCACTTTTTACACAAAAACCACTTGCATACATCAGGCGCATTATACACTATAATGAGACTCGACTATTCACTTCGACGTGCCTTCCTTCATACATGTCTCCCTATGTTTGGGTGTGTTTCTCTGCTAAGAGCACAGGACTACTTCACTGCATCAATGGGAAAATGGATGGAGCCATGTACCGTAAAATCCTGAGTAACAAACTCCTTCCCTCCACCGGGATATTAAAAATGGGTCGTGATTGAGTCTTCTAGCATTCAATGACCCAAAACATACAGCCAAGGCAACAAAGGAGCACATTAAGGTCATGGAGTGGCCTATCCAGTCTCCAGACCTTAATCCCATTGAAAACTTATGGAGGGAGTTGAAGATCAGAGTTGCCAAGCCTCAAAAATCTTAATGATTTAAAGATGATCTGCAAAGAGGAGTGGACCAAAATTCCTCCTGACATGTGCACAAACCTCAACATTAACTGCAAAAAAGTCTGACTGCTGTGCTTGCCAACCAGGGTTTTGCCACCAAGTATTAAATCTTGTTTGCCAGAGGCATTTACTTATTTCTCACTGCAAAATGCAAATAAATTGATATAATCTGTACAATCTGATTTTCTGGATTTTATTTTGGATATTCTTTCTCTCAATGTTAAAACGAATCTACCCTTAAAATTATAGACTGTTCATGTCTTTGTCAATGGGCAAACTTATACAATCAGCAAGGAATCAAATAATTATTTCCTTCACTGTATTCCTTAAGGGTTATAGTCTCCAAAATAAGGCGGAGGTTTATTAAGTTTTATCGCCTTAGGCTGTCCACAAACCTGAAATGTTGCCTATAAAATATCCTATTGAAAATGAGCCACCACATCCAATAGGTGCTCTTCCTATTCTGAGGCTTGTGGTTCAGTCAGTATAACAGGGCCATATAGGGACATCTCTAACAATATCAGAATCAGAGGAATCAATATTGAATTGTGTTCCTCCGGTATTAAAATTTAAAATCTCCAAACAAATAAAATTTTGAAATTTCACCTGCTTTAATTTCTGTGAAACACCTAAAGGGTTAACAAAGTGCTGTTTTGAGAACTTTAAGCTGTGAACATTTTTTGTGCCAAGGGTTTTTATTGTGTAAAACAATATTAATGCATCGCTACCTTCTGATAGTCATATACAGAGTTTTGTAAGGGCTTTTTTTGATGGATAAACTGACATTTTCATTGGGTTTACATGAATTTTTGATGGATTTTTATTCATTTTTGTGCCGGGAATTAAAACAAAAAATACAAGTTTCTTTTTTTATGGTTGATCGTGTGAGTTAAATAATATGACAGATTTGAAGGCTAGGTCGCTATGCAAGTGGCAATACCAAACGTGTATTTAATTAATTTTTCATCTTTTTGGGGGCAATTGACGTTTGTAACGGGGAATGAGCGGTGTATGTGCTTTATTTTATTTATTTGTGTTTGTACTTTATTGTATTTTCACTTTTTTTTAGTGTAACAATTTTTTCACTTTTCCCCATAGGGGATTTGGGACATTTTAAATGTAAGTGTATTTTAGCTGGCAATCACCATGCCAGGCTGTGCCCTCTGTGCACGGCCAGGTATGGTGACGTCAGAGGCAACCTGGAAGCCTTTGTTAGGAAGGAACACAACTCAAAGCTTTTGTTGTCATGGAAACTATTGACGCAATTGTGGTTTGCTGATGGAGACAGAAGGAGCTCCATCCTTCGGGTGTTTCCTTACCCCCCCAGTTGCTTTTGACACAGTATTGAAGAGTTTTAATTGTCTTGTTTCCCACAGTAATCATGCAGGCTCTATTTTATTTGCCATGATGTAAGTATACTTCATTTTGCATTAACAACTACCCAACTATGGCATAAACTTATGTCAAATGTTGGAGAAGGGGCTAAGCCAGACACATTAGTGGAGATAGCCCCATGAATAATCCTGGAACACTGTGGAATCTTCAGGAATCAAAAGTGGAAACTTAGGTCTAAAAATGTGCTAGAATGATCACTGGGCTAAAGCTTTTTTAACCCCCTTAGCACACCATTATGTTTTAGTACAACATGGGGGTTTTAAAGTGGTGGAATTATAAAGGGTAAAGTAATGGGGACGTTGTTTTTAAAAAAAGAGGACTGGGCGCCATTTTAAGAGGTAATAGAAGTGCCATCGTGGTACAACTTTCCGCATTATGTTTATAATGCAGAAATTTAAAAGTGATCCCATCCTGTAGGAACTGCATGTATAAGTTTAAAAAAGTTACATAAATATGAAAAATAAAAAATCGTACCCCCTTTTATCATTTTACAAATAAAGAAATACATAGATAAAAAAGTAACACGTAATTGGCATCCCTAGGTCTGTAAAAGTTGGATCAATTAAAATATAAGTAAAATTCTGCTTTTTTTATTAATTTGTGACTGGTTGATCAAACCATTCGAGAAAAGTTAAGTTGGAATCAAACATCTCGATTTTCTCGAACTCGAACCGAACATTTTACCGTTTGTTAGAGTAAATGTTCGAATTCGACATGGCGTTCGAGATGTCATTTTAATAGTTTTCATCCCCTTTTGCATTTTTTTCCCGGCCATCCAAAAAAGTGCAGAGCACAGAGAAAATTTCAAAAAAGGTAATCATGAGGTGTAGGGCTCTCTTTGGGTGCAAAAACACATGAATGTTTATTATTTCATGTATTGCGTTTGAAAGCTTTTTTAGCTCACTCTCTTCCCTTTGACTGTCTTGTCTGCTTGCTTGCAGTATTGGGGGTGAAATCATTTTATATACACCCTCCCAATTCCTTAAAATAAATATATTCTAAAAAGTGGTTGGTTTTTGAAAATTTTATGAGTGGAGAAAAGTTCATTTTGGCAGTTTTGGGGGTTCAGTAATTTTATAAACACGTTCCAAAAAACCCATAGAAAAAAATATTTTTTAAATAGTGGTGGCGAAAAAATTTTACTAAAAGGAGAAAAGTTCATTTTTGGCAGTTTTGGGGTGAAATACCTTCAAAATATACCATGTGTTATTTGTCATACAGATATATATCCTTAAATATATTCTTCTCTGTTTGTACTAATTCCCTTACTCAATGCCAAAAAGTTTAATTTTTGGACAGATTGTAAGTCCCACATAACGCTGAATACAGCTAGTGTGTTATTGTGATCCACATATAATGTACTCACTCGAGTCTTTTTTATTAACATAATATCTTGTGCCACGCGCGAGGAGCTATAATATTATAGCTTTTTTGAACGTGTGAAACTAGAGGTGGTAAGCGAGCAAGGAGAGGCGTTAGGAAGTGGAGATAGAGAGCCTATTGGAATAGAGGTATGAGACCAAGCACTCCTTGCAGACTCCGGACAACCAACATAAGCAGCACATCGTCAGTCGCAGGACCGTCCAGGCCTGTCATAGCTTGTTCACAGTTGTCGCCATCTTTGTTCTTCAGTGTGTTATCAGACCCCTGCATCCAATGGTTTACCTCCACATCTCTCATGAGTCAAGGCCGACAAATGCGTCATCATCATCATTTATCGTCATCACGTGCCAACCGTGAAGCAAACACGAGGGTTGAATGTCAGCAAACCAATATACACACCACTCCAAATAATCCAAATTCTGAAAAGCTCTTATGTGATCACACAATGAGGTGGGTTTAGAAGTTCATTTCAAAATATCAAGAGGCCAATAGAGGGCTGATTTTTCTTGCTACTGAATCCCAATTGCTTGATGCCCGTCAGAGAGGTGAACAAGTGAAGACTGGAGTCCGTTTTCGGGCAGAAATATTGGTAAGCGGATCAGCAATGTCCACTGCAAGCCCAAGTGTATTTACTATCTCACACGTGAGGTATTTAACAGTGAGGAAGTAGGAAAGTTACCTACCAGTCTGGCAACCAGGCCGATCTGTGTACCAGATGGGGAGCACAAGAATACTGCTTTCACCTCAACCATTTCCTCCAAAGCCAAAAGCTGATTTCAGCATTGAAAGGTGCTTGTTGGCATTGGAATATAGTATGCTGTTCCACCTGGTGGATCACAGGATGGTTTTTCCACCACTTCATGACCCAATGAATCAAGCGTGGGTCTCTGACTATTTTGTTGCCTTGGTTGGCAATGTTACTTTGACCCGTAGAACCGCTGCGACTCGACTTTTTGACAATGTAAAATACACATTTAAAATACACTACATCTCATGTCTGTAGTTATGTGCCTGCTGCTTCTACAAGTTTTATACGACTGCTGTAAACTAGTGTTGAGCGATTATTATCGACAAGATGTTGAATGTCGGCACAGTTTTCTATGTTGTATCGAAATTATTATTAGATCAATTCGCATAATTTAGGCTTAAAATAATGCATTCATCGATAGAAAGTATCCAGTCGTCCATTTCGTGGTGCTTCCTGGTCATTGTTGGCGACCAAGTCAAATCAGATTAGCAGAAAAGAGCAGGTTGAGATGTTTGAGTCACGTCATGACTGGGAATGTTACGGTGGTTGCGATGTGGTCTGGGAAGAAAATGGCACATGACCTTCGTTGTATGCATATCACAGCATTTCCTGTTCAGCCTCGAGTGTCTCTCATGCGTCTCAGAGCAGAAGGACGTGCGCTCTCGCTTGTGTCCAAACGCTCAGTCGAAATTATTCTATTTGTCTTCTACAGAGATACCTCTACTATTATGCTGTGAACCGTACATATTTAAGTTAGATTTAGAGATTGGAAGATTTTATGTAGTTAGGTAGGATTATTTTTAAAGGAAGCATCTTCCACTGAGTAAAGTACACGGGGGTAGTCAGAGTTGGAGGGCCCCCTGCAGGGTAGCCGAACACAGACAACTCTATAAGGAAGAATACGTGGATAGAAGTTCCAACAATTACTTAGGGCGACATGTAGGAAATCTCACCGGGTCGAGGACGCCATTTATCCGCCATTTTCCCGTAGCGAAAATCAGCGCCCTGATTTTATGTCGGGGGATGGCCCACGCTCATACCTAAACATGGTATAAAGATCCCGCCGCGCCTTCGGGCGCGAGTAGCGGGAATGGAGGCGAAGTGTGGCGCTGCGGACTGGAGAGAATGTCCGCGGCGAGGTAGTTGCTAGTCATACCATTGCGGGTAACAGTCCGCCGCGCCCCCTCGCCAAGTGTTTAGGGCAACAGTACGACAGGACATGGGTTAGCAGTGCGGGACTTATGCCCTGTGGGGGCTTTAGGCGCTCGACAATCTGTGTTCAGCTGGCGAGACGAGTGCTGGAGCGTGGCGAGAAAGTCATATTCCACATTGTCCGTCGCTGAGTATAAATACCAAAATCCCTGTATACAAGGCGTTCTACATTCTCAGGAAATAGAGCTGAAACATTAACAAAAATAAAAATTACATAAAACAAAAATCACTGCTTCTCAATACATCCTAAGTGATCAGAGGAATTAAGGTATGCGTTGGAAATGGCCGGGAAATACAGTATTGTCAAATTCTGAAGACTATTCTCCTTTGTCGCCAGAAACGCGCCCATCAGAATAGGACGGACACTGGCGACTATTAAAAACACTATGGGGCAAGAGATTGACCATCAAAGATCCACCGGCGGAGGACTGTTCATAAATACAGTAAAAATTCTAAAACCGCTGATGGCTGAGATCAACGGGGGATGGCTATCTCAGCCAATAGAATGAGGAGCGACAAAGTTTACATTGTCGTAGGCTATGGAGGAAGCTGTTGACCAATCAGAATTTTCTACGCAACAAAGTCCCATTCTAGCCTATTGGGAACAGTTTACACCAATCAGAATCCAGCGCGGGACTGTTCAAAATGACAGTAAAAATGCTAAAAACAGCTGATTGAGGCTAAGATAACGGGGGGCATTAGGCTATCTCAGACCAAACAGAATAGGCGCGACAAAGGTACCATTTCAGCTAATGTTGAGACAGTGTAGACCAATCAGAAATCCTAGCGGCGGTGATACCTGTCAAACATCTTACAGTAAAAAGGACATAAAAGAAGCTTATGGCTGAGCAAACGGTGGTCACTCCGGCTTAGCTCATCCAGATAGAAGGGCGAGCTACTTCTACCCATTATAGCTCTATTGGAGAGAGAAGAGGCGCGACTCAAAACTGTTTCTGATGCTCACAGCGCCGCGCGGACAAGAAGTATTAATCAACCAAATTATTTTTATAGAATACTAGTGTAAAACATTCCAGCTAAATACCATAACACTTCTTGTAAAAATAAAGCAAATTAAAAACCCGAACTAAGCTTGTCGTCTTGCGCCGTGAACCAAGCAGGCTCACATAGAGAAGAATGCCATAAGAGAGAATTTGCTGAGGAAAGACAGTTAATTATCAAATTTGTAGAAAGCGTATACTTCCTTGTTCTGCATAAACCACCAAATCAGAATAGAGCGACAATGCTCCCATTCGACAGCCAATGAGTAATTGACTCATCAGAATAGGGAGCGACAGTGGCCCAGTTCTATCCTATTGGAAAAAATGGACCATCAATAATCAAAAGGCGCGGAACAGTGTTCAAAATACAGTAAAAAGGTAGGAACAGCAGTATTGCGTTTTGAAGCGCGGGGCTCGTTCGTCACTAATGCCAATCATAGCGCGAGCTGCTTTCTCAATAGGAGTAATATGGGGAATGCTGAAATTTTAAAAGAGCGTCTATTATCATTGGGACCAATGGGCAGATGCGAGCGAACGCTCCTTCTTGGTTTTTCTAATGCTAAAAAAAGAAACAATCTGGTACTAAAAACAGAGTACATGGCTGAAAGCAAATTAAGAACACTACACGAGGTTGTGCCTATGTGTATATACAATGAAATACTAATAGTTTGTGCACGAAAAAAAAAAAAAAAAGACCATAAAATCATAGTTATTTTGTTCTTTTTATTGTTCTGTTATCAATGAGTAGTCAATATGTATGGGTGCATCGAAAATAAAGAAATAAGGCATGATTTTCTTTTCTGTCTTTTTACTGTATTTATTGAATGTATCCCTTGCCATGGATTCTGATTATTGTTCTACACCTTCTCCATAGGCTATGAATGGGAGACACCTTGTCGGCCTCCTATTCTGTTTGAGCCTGAGCTAGCCGAACCCCGCTAGCACGCTGCTCAGCCTCTTGTTTCAGCATTTTTTACTGAATTTGAATTATCCCAGCCCTGTATTCTGTATTCGTCTACACTTGCTCTATATGCTTAGAGATGGGGACTGTTGTCTATTGTTCGAGCTCCTATTCTGATTGGCGGTTTTCTGCCGACCAAGATCTAGAATAGTTTTCAGATTTTGAGAATTACACAGTCTATTCCCTGCTAATTTGAGGCAATATGCATGATTTGTTAATATTGCTTCCAGCTGGCAGTTTCGTTATATTGTTCTAAGAGTTATGGAAAAGTGATGTATTTATTTATAAGTTACTTTTTTTTGTTGACGGCAGCTTCTCTTCTGAGCAAAGTTTTCCCACGCCTTCTATAAATGGCGATTTATTTCCTATTCATTACACCTGACTGCATTGAGCATGTAAGCGCCGAGATTTCTGTCGCGATCTTCGATCCGCTACCTTGCCTGTTCGGATCCCTAGCCTTCACCTTCTGCCTCTTTCCGTGGAGGATTTAGAACCAAAAAAAACCTGGTCCTGCCTGTCCGAGCTGCCGAGTCTGCCTGCGAATTTGGCGTATGCCCGCGATGGTACATGCCT
Source organism: Phyllomedusa bahiana (assembly GCA_025379985.1). NCBI lineage: Eukaryota > Metazoa > Chordata > Amphibia > Anura > Hylidae > Phyllomedusa > Phyllomedusa bahiana. Next base: position 55,144 of record JAODAL010011456.1, read on the forward strand.
CGGACTAGTACGAGGCGCTGGCCGCGTCCCGCCGCCTGAACGCCTCAACAAGCCTGCTGCCCCACCGCGCCCACTGTGACCCGTGCCGTGCCCAGCGCACCTTCAAAGCGTACCTGCAGCCTAAAGTGGCCGAACTCTGCGACCGACCGCGGGATTCCGGGCAGGGTAGGCGCAGTGTACGCCGAGAAAACATCGTAAAGACCCGTATTCATATACATGAGTGCCGCTCCTTAGTGTACGACATTGCACTTGCAATAGCTTTATTATGTAACAGTTTTCTATGAACATATTTCAGATATTGAGGCAGCCTGAACTTGTATATGGATACTATCCTTTTCTATAACTGCAGGGTCTCTTTGTTAGGTGCAAAACTCCACTTTTTATTGAACAGTATACATTTCAGATCTAGGATTTCATTTTCATTTTTGCCCTATTCCACCTTTTTTTGATTCATATTCCACCTTTGCACTAAAATTTGAAATCCGAGGGCAATTTTTAATACACCACAGTGACATTTAAAGGTGCCAAAAAATAACTTGTATTATACGAATACATCAACATGATACGTTTTTTTTGATGACTTGGCGGCTACTTGCAGCTTTGTTCATTGAGGGCAGCTTGCACTAAATTTGAATCCAGCAATTTATAGTCACCACAGGTGAATAGAAAAGGAGTGACAAAAATATCTTGTATTATAGCGAAAACATTAATAGAATACGGTGTTTTCGGGACGTTGCGGCACTACAGCTTTTTTCATTAATGCTAGCTTGCACTTAAATATTGAATCCATGCAAATTTTTTATAGTGTAAACACAGGTGAAACTGAAGAGCCGAATAATATCATGTATTATACGAATACAGAATCAGTTACGTTTTTCTTTGAACTTTTGTGCGCACTACAGCTTTGTTCATGTGAGGCCAGCCGTTGCAGCTTAAATTGAATCCAGCATTTTGTATAGTCACCACAATGTGGAAATTAAAGGTTGCCAATAAATATCTTGTAATAATAACGAATTTACCATTAACAGATAACGTGTTTTTCTTTACTTCTTGGCGCACTACGGCTTTGTTCATTGAGGCAAGCTTGCATTAAATTTGAATCCACAATTTTATAGACACCACAGTAGTGAAATGTTTAACGGTGTCCAAACAATTATCTTGTGATTATACCGGCTATTACATAAATGAGATAACGTGTTTTTATTGACATTGGCCACAAACAGCTTTGTTTCATTAAGTGCATCTTGCACCTAAAATTGGAATCCGGCAATTATTTATATGTCACTACAGGTGAATAGAAAGTTCCAAAAATATCTTTGTATTATACGAATACGATAACAGTTTACAGTGTTTTTTTGACTTGAGGGCGCACAACAATGCTAACGTATCATTGAGGAGCAGCGTTAGGCACTTAAATTTGAATCCAGTCAATTTTATCTAGATCACCACAGGTGAACTTGAAGAGCTGCCAAAAATATCATGTAATATTACGAATACATTAACAATACGAGGTTTTTTGACGATTTGGCGCACTACAGGCTTGTTGTTCATTGAGGCAGACTTGCACGTTAATTTGGAAATACAGACAACTTTTTAATAGACCCCACATGTTGAATTGATAGTTGCCAAAGAATACCTTGTATTAATCCGAATACATTTCAGATGACGAGTTTTTTCAGCTTTGGCGCAGGGCCCAGCTTTGTTGATGAGATCTACTTTGCAGTTATATTTGAATCCAGCAATTTTGTTTGATGTTGTAGGATTTTGATATAGCTGTTATAGTTGCCGTCTTTAATCTAAGAGACTTTATCCAAAACTCTTCCTTTATCCTGTCCTTCAAACTGTCTTATATTTCCTGATCATTGGCGGAGCGAAATTGCAGTGTGGTAAGCGAGAGCAAAGAGGGGGTAGGACATGAAGGTAGAGGTACGAGAGAGAATGTGCACTTCCATTGCTGGCGACAACACGCATGCCCAGGCGGATTCGACAGGTTCAGGCCGTCCAGCCTTCATCGCTGGGTCATGCCCTGTGAAATCTGCAGTAACGTATTACACGATCGCCAATTCGTGTCCTCATGTTAATAGCAAGCCTTCAGACCAGCGTCTTACCTCCTTCGTCTCCACCATTCAATCGGCCAACAAATGTCATCATTCAACCATCAGACAGCATCTTTACCCCTTCATATTAAGGCGTAGCCGCAAATGACGAATCTCATGTGACCCGACCCATGTGGATAATCCACTTTCTGAAGACCCTCTTTGATGACAAAGATGCGGTTGAGGCAGAAGGCATGTTTAAATGATCTAGAATGGACAAAAGTGAGGAATATTATTTTTCTCTGCTCTGACCCCAGTTTACTGATCGCCATCAGAGAAGAGAAGGAAGCCTGTCCATCGGTAAAAAAACAAGCCAGAGCAGTCCCTCTGCTTGTAGCCCGCAAGCTCCTGAGTGCAAGAATGTCAGGACGAACCAAGTACAAACCTGTGTTTGGATGAGATATGACGACATTGCTAGATTCCAACAGTGGACCTTTTAGCAGAATGTTGCTTGTGCGAGCTGCTTCCTGATCACAGGACGAGGATTGAAGAGGACGATGTGGGAAGTAGTTGTCAGTACGGTTCCGCCACAAAAAGGGAGAGGCGGGTCGCTGAAGTCCTGCTGATTTATGAATCCGCCGCCACAGGATCAACTCGCAAACCCCCGCTCATCGCTTATCACGCCGTCAAAAAGGTCCAGGATCACTGCAAGCCTGGCTCTTCATATGACCCAGCCGTCTGCATTGCACGCCAGCGGATGTCATTGCCGGCCTATGCCCAGTAAACGCAAAAGTAAGTCAAGAACCTTTAGGTTGTTACCACCACCATACATGTCTAGTCACAAGGCACGGAATGTGCATGAGCAGACAGTGGATCAACTGAACTATGATAAAAAAGAAATGCTTGGCGACACTTTGGACTGATGCCTGGGGCCTCCAACTCACTGGTTCACAACCCTCTGTCATCCGCCTCCCCCTCCTGCCACCACCAAGCGTCCTCAGCTCCCATGTCTTCATAGTCAGTGATCAGGGATCGAGCCTCCGCGTTCAGCTTCCACCGACGCCCGAGTACCACAGCACCGGACCAATACCCATCCTACCCCTTCTACTGCTCCGCCAGTTTTGATGACGCTTCGACAGCCTGTACCAGACAGCCGAGTCTGCACCAGCCTTCTGTCAATCCAGATTGGGAGCAAATAAACACTTAACCAAATACCAACTACCCATCCCAAACCAAAAGCCTAATGAGTACGGCTTTGCCCAGGCTTTTGGCCTTGAACATGGATTGCCTTTTCCTCTGTGTGTGACACAGGATGGTTTCCGCCACGTCATGGCCATTGCCTGCCCCCAATACCAGATGCCGTGTAGTGCCAGGACAAATTCTTTGCCAAAAAGTCCGTCCCTTCAGGCCCTGCCAGAGCCACGTTCATCTAAACAATGTTTCAAAGCCTATGTCTGCATCTTTGCTAGAAAATCCACTGTGCCACCGACACATGGACTAGTAAGCACTGGTCCCCGCCCCCCCAATCCGCGTATATCTCTGTGACAGCTCACTGGTTAGCTGGGTGGATGTGCTCTGGGGGTGACGGTGCTCTCAGGCTCGGCGCATTCGCTCTTCAATAACCGCAGGATGGTAGCAGGGTTTCTATCCTCCATAGGTCTCTGGTGGCATCACGAGCCCAGAGAAACCAGGCCGTGTTGAAATTATCTGTCTTGGAGACGCGTCCAACACAGGTCAGTGGAAGAGCTTTGGAGCATGGCTCTCCGCAACTGAGACCGATAGGGCGCGTGCTTGGGCCCAAAAACGCTTGTGCCAGCAAGGTGGTAGTGCGATAACGGGCGAATAATCTGCGGGCCGCGCGTGGTCCCTTAAGGATTCGGTAGACTGTGATCACATCCCTTGCTTTAGCACATTGTCATGAACCTTGTCCCAATCCTGACAAATTTCTAAAGAGCTACGCCGGAGTCCTGGGACTGCCTGCCAGAGGAAGGCTCGAATTCTATGGTTACGCACTTCGCCGTTCGCCTGATCGAACGCCGTGCTTATCGTCCCGCCTGCTGCGTTGCAGCAACATCGTCGGTCCCTTCCCGTCAGGGACCGTCTGCATTGTTGACGTGGCAACACGCTGGAGATTTCCACCCTCCACATGCTCCAGTCGCGATTGGTGCAGCCAGCGGGCAATGCCCGTTATCTGACAGTGTACGAAGTGACACTATGGCCTTACAAGCAGCGGTACGACCTCGGGTTGCCTATAGCAACCGACGAGTGGGAAGTGCAGGTGAAACGAGCTCTGCACTCGATCCTTGCCAAGTTGTTTGAAGAAGCCCACCAAAATGGTCAGTGTATGGACCAATAGCCCTTGTCAGCATGACGCATTGTGGTGATCTTAGTTCTGGAACGATCGTTGGACACTGCTGAAACAACAGGTCTCCGGCCAGCCGACGGGAGGAGGAGAACGGATATCAGATCGGACACGGAAGCCTTTTATCTCTCCAGTCAAGATCACAAGGCACGCGACATTTTCATCAATTTCATTCGGTCTTTCTATGTATGCAGTGGTTCGGTCCGATATGCTATTGCTCAGGTTGGCGCATCAGCACTCAGGGTGCATCATCTCGAGCGGCAAGTCAGGGCTGTGTTTGCGAAGCTGCCGGAGAAGCGAGGAGGAGGTGGGGCGGAGGTTCGAAGTGGAGGAGTAATCCTAGACACCTGACAGTTACCGACGTCCGCTTTGCCTTGGGAAAGGAGGATGGCGCAAATTGAGGAGAGGAGGACAATGATAGGAAGATGATTTGCTATAGTTGCACCCTCAACCCAGAGCTTGGGATAATCACATGAGATGATTTATGGCTATTCTCCATGTTCCTCCAACATTGATCCTCGCTCTAAGCCATCAAAAGAGAACAACATTTACTGTTGGAGCGCCACCCGATCCTGTGTATCCCCGGTACATAAACCAAAACTCAGGCTACGTTTCCGTTCCACCAACCCACCCAAATAGAGAGTAAATGCAGGAAAATGAGACCTGGGCTGATGATCAACTGGAGACATATGTTGGCGTCTGCTTCACAGTTCCCCAAATGTCACGGTGGAACAACATCACGACATATGACAGCAGTAGAGTGCCCAAGGTACGTGCGTCGGAGCAAGCAGCAAGGCAGAGTTTGGCAAAGCTCTATGGGTGAACCTCTGGCATCTTTATTTACCACCTCACCATCGCATGCACTGCAGGCACACATCCAACGACACAGAGACCAGCTTAAGATCATGGTGCAATCGAGCTATCTGCCGTCATCAACACCGATGTTTTTGTATGTGTTTATCCGGGAACCCCATAAACCTTCTGTGGTATCCAAAACTGACGTTGGCCCGAGCACGCTGCGCACGCCCATAAGAGGCTGTTTACTGCCCTAGACAAGCCAGGAGTTCATATAATCTGAGCTGGGAGTTAGAGACCATCAGCACAGCTGCGGAGTCATTACAGACAAACAAATCCTGCTTTCCATCAGATAATTGTTGGATCGTTTTGACTTTCTTCAAGATGAAACAGGCATGGATCACTGATGATTGTTGATGCACCCCATTGCCGAGGTTCATACATGATTAGTTTCCGGTCTACTTCACATTCCTCTTCAAACATAAATGGACCTCTTGAAGACTTTTTTAAAATGATTATTTGCTTAACTGCAATTTTATCTCGTTTTCGCAACAGTATCATTTTGCATGGTTTTGCTGTGAGGAGACTGTAAAGACAACGAAAGGTTTCATGACATCACCGAAATTCCATTACTCACTATATCTTTAGTAGGTTTTTCACAATTGTCAATGAGTTTTGCAGTCATGTGTTTGCTTTTGATATACAGCAATAATCATCGGTCCATTGTGGAACAGAAATGTGGGCTTCTGAAGTGGCATTTTACTTTCTATTCCCTCACAATTTTTAACAGTTGGCTGAGATCATTTTTATAATTTTTGTTGGGCTTCATGCTGCTATTTGAAATGCAGGCAAGTACTATCAGGTTTCAACGATTTGTCGCAAAGTGGCTCAAGGTTCATGCTTTGAATTTTTGGGGACATTTTGAGCTTTGAATGCAGCTATACAACAGTCCTACTATTAAAAAATATGTGTTTCCAACAGACGATTTGTTTTCTTCACAAATGTCAAAGTGGGCTCAAGTGAAGGTGCTGTCAGAAACAGGAATATTAGGACACTGTTAATAGGATTACATATTGCAAAATTACTTGTTATTGCAAGATCTATTAACGTAGCTACTCAAACCCTGTATTGAGACAACCATTTAAATACAGTATATGTTCCAGTGAAACTAAAATGGGGAGTTGAAAGACTCCTATTTCCGGCCCTAAGCACTCCGGCTTCTGGTTGTCTCTTTGTTAATTCTATGGTCAGACAGATTGTAATGGTCATTCAGCGTGTACAGGAACAGATAAAGTTAATGGTCCATGTTCTAACTAAAATTGGTGGTATACAAATACAATGCTTTTCCCGGCACTTTTTTATTGGGGTGTCAGACAGGTTTAATGTCAATACTGCGTCCAGGACAGGGTATAGCAGGTCAAATTTCTCAGTTCTCACTCTAAAATGGTGTCGTTGAAAGACTCCGTTTTCCAGCCTTTTTAATCTGTGGTGTCAGACAAGGTTAAAGGTCAATTCTGCGTTACATGTACAGATAAAGTCTAATGTCCAGTTTCAACAAAAATGGTGTTTTAAAGACTCCTTTTTCCGGCACTTTCTTAAAAAATCTGGGGTCATCCAGGTTTGGGCTCATGCTGTGGTGCCCAGAACTAGATTATAGGTCAATGTCCAGTGAAACTAAAATTGATGTGGGATGAAAACTCCTTTTTTTTCTGGCACTTTTTATTAATCTGTGGTCATTCAGGTTTGGGGCACTGCTGTGGCCCAGGACAGGTATCTAGCTGTACAATGTCCCAGTTCAACTAACAATGGTAGTTTTGAAAAACTCCTTTTATTTTCCGGCACTTTTAATCTGGAGGGTTCAAGTCCAGGTTTGGGGCTCATTTGCTGTCTGGGGGGCCCAGTGACAGTATCAGTCAATGTCCAGTGAAACTAAAATGGTGGTGTGAAAACTTCTTTCCTGCCCACTTTTGATCAGGGGGCTCATCCAGGTTGGCTCATGCTGTCGCCCATGGACATGTATATCAATGTTCCCATGAAACTAAAATGGGTGGTTGACCAGACTCCTTTTTTTTCCGAGCACTATTTTAATCTGGGGTCATGCAGGTTTGGGTCTCATGCTGTGAGCCCAGGAAGGTATAGTCAATTTTCCATGAACTAAAATGTGTGGTGGAATACGACTCCTTTTCCCGCTACTTTTGATCTGGGTCATCCAGGTTTAGGCGGGCTCATCTGTGCCCAGGACATGTATAGGTCAACTTTCCAGGTGTCAACTAAACAATGGTGGTTGAAAGACGTCCTTTTTCCGCACTGATATAAATCGGGGGTCCATGCAGGTTTTGAGGGCTAATATGCTGCGTTCCAGGTACAGGATATTTCAATTCCGTTCGCAGACATAATGAGTTAAAATCATACAGCCTTCTTGGCACTTTTTAATATGTGAGGGTGATGCATGTCTTTAGAAGTATCAATGCTGTGGTACCAAGACAGGAATAGTGAATGCGAGTGTGATTTTTATTCTGTGGCTTAATAACCTAAAGTGTGTTGCCTAAGATGTAGCACTTATCCATGTGGAACCTATAGTGTATGTTACATTCCAGCTTCTCCAGCCCTGTTTGAGGCGGTAAGAATTGAAGGAGTCTGTTGCCTCCGAAACCCATAGACTTGGTATGGTCATCGCGGCTCATAATCGAACGCACGCTCCACTATCTACTATCTTGTTGATGGATGGTCTACTATCGAACCCATTCGAGCCGACTGACGATGGGGTCCCAATTGCATTAATCTCCACAACACTACGTAAACACTTAAGAATTGTACAAAGTACTTTACGGCTGAATTTATTTTGAAAGATATGTACCTGTTTGCCTTTATTAGTTTTCACTGTACACTCCTACTCCTCCGCCTTTGTTATGTCCTACAAATTCTTTTATTTTTTAAATGCCTCCACACCTGTACTACCACCAAATGTACTAAGTCTGTATCTAAACCTCGATGTTCCCATCATTCGTAAAGTTGCTTGCTGCCACCAATGGTACTACCGATTCGCTACCAGCCTAATCTTGTCTAACTGAACCTTATTTTCGCTGTTCCCCAATTGTCCAAGTTCTTACTCGCTGCCTACCAGTAATTGTACTGCTGCCTTAATCTTGTCGAACTGGATATCTCCACTTTATCCCCCATTGCTATGTTCTCACTGCCGACCAATTGTACTGGGCTTCCTAATCTGTCGACCCCGCGGAACCACCATGTGTAATGCATTGGCATGTTCTCACTGACGCACCAATGGTACTCCATCAAATCTAGTCCAATCCTGCAGAGACTTAAGTTCAAGTTTCCTGGGCCCAGGTGCAGAAAAGTTGGAAATGAGGCCTCCCCCCCATTACCAGGGCTGCCATCATGACAACTATTAACCTGATTCCAGGTCCCATACAGACAATTCATAGAATGGGACCGCCGCCGAACCCATTAGCTAGATCCAATTTTTTAACATAACAGTGAGGCCGCCTTTTCTTTGAATTATAGGCTCCGACAGGATAACTGCCCCATTGAACTGCCCTGTTGGCCACCCCTTCCAGTTATTCATGTTGCCATTTTCCAATACTGGATGGTCCTTTTAGTGTGTCAAAGGGGCTTTTGCGGCACCCTCAGTATGCAGGGCCCCCCACAGAAGCTGCTACTGTAAGCTGCATCGTCCTATAGCTATGCCCCTAGCTTGCAAAGCTTTCATCGATCTTTCAGTCTAAGCCATTGAAAGGAATGAAGTATTTTAGCCTCTCAATTTTATATTTCTGTCATGCTTAGAGTAAGTTGTTGAGCGTATTAACGTTGCGCTATCGACATCGGGTGGCGGATATCGATAGTGCGGTCCACCATCGATAAGAGTTTTATCCGATAGTTGCAGCAGTCTGATTATTGAGTAGATGACCCTTAAAGTCAATGGAGAGCAACAACGCTTTTTATTCATAACAGACCCCAAACAGGCTGGAGAAGGTGGAATTAACAGCCACAACAGTCAAATGGATCACCTGCTTACTATCTAGCACAACACTTAGGCTATAAGAAGCCAACAGAAAAAAGTCTACTAACACCATACACTAACCCTGTTCATTGTACCACAGCATGTACCTCTTAACGTGCATCGCCGGATCAAATTTAAAAAAGTGCCATAAGGCAGTATTATTTGAACCATCAATATTTTACCTTGAACATGACATTGTGTAATATCACTTGTTCCTGGAACGCAGCATGACCCTAAAAACCCAGCATTACCACAGATTAAAAAGTCATGCCGGAAGAAGTAGTCTTTGATCCACCATTATAGTTTTAACTGGACAATTGACTAGAACTGTCCCCTGGTACCGCAGGGTATGACCTATTAAACCTGTCCTGACCCCCAATAAAAGGTGCCCGCGGAAAAAGAGGTCTTTCTTAACCATCATTTAGATAACCCTTTGAACATTTGACAAACCCTGCCTTGGATCCAGCAGTATGACAATTAAACGCTGTCTAAGAACCCCCAGATTTAAAAAGTGACCGGAAAAAGAGTCTTTCAACACCATTTAGTTGAACTGGACATATACTGTCCCTGTCCTGGGCCACATATGAACCATTAAACTTTGTCTGTGACCCCCGATTAGAAAAAAGATGCTCGGAGAAAAGGAGTCCTTTCAACCACCAATTTAGTTGAAGGCTGGACATTGACTAGATATGGGTCCTGGACCTCAGTATGACCATCTAAACCTGTCTGACCCCAAGAGTTAAAGAAGTGGCCATAATAAAGGAGTACTTCAAACCACCATTTTTAGTTGAACTGGACATTGACTAGATAGGTCCCCTGGACCGCATATGACCATGTAAACCTGTGCTGACCCACAGATTAAAAAGTGCCGGAAAAAGGAGTCATTTCATCAAGCCACCATATTTAGTTGACACTGGACATTGACAAAACCTTGTCCCTGGACCGCAGCATGTCTTAAACCTGTTCATAACCCCAGATTAAAAAGGTGCTTGAAAAAGGAGTCTTTCAACCACCATTTTAGTTGACACTGGTACAATTGTCTAGTACCTGTCCTGGACTGCAGTAGACCATTTAAACCAGTCTGACCCCACAATTAAAAAGTCCGGAAAATAGTGAGTCTTCAACCACCTATTTTAGTTGAAACTGGACAATATACGTCCCTGTCCTGGCCACAGTAAGACCATTTAAACCTTTCTTGACCCCCTCAGATTAAAAATGCCGTAAATGGAGTCATTCAACCACCATTTTAGTTTCACTTGTACATATAGAGCTATACCTGTGTCCTGTTGCCACAGCAAGAACCAGGGCCTGAGAGCTTAACAGTGGGTTGCGTGGAGAGCCAGCTGGGCGTTTCCGTCCATCTTTGAATAAACACGCAGGCTAAAATGCCCTGATGACGCAGCAATGAAAACTGTGCTGTGCTGAAGCAGATGATGCGGAAGCCGGAAGTTTGGAAACTCCAGCTCCTCATACAACAGCAAGAGCCTGGGTAGCCGTTGTGCCCCCTCGGTATAGTGTCAGACCAATTGAAATCTTCACTTGGGAAGATACTGTGGTCTTAACCTCCTGTTCCACCCAGGTTGCCCTTATTTCATGCCATTCTTTCTCATCTTTTACCTCAACGTGCTGGAGGAAATTGTCTCTGTACTTTGTTTCTCTGTCCGTGCTCCATAACTCCATGTCCTCTGAATAACCTACAGCTCGTCAAGTTTTTCCTGTACCTCCCTTGGTACATTCAGAGATGTTTTTTTTACCAGCTAATTGTTGTACATCAAAGTCTTTTAGTAGTTTAATTCTAGAAAACACATTTTAAAATAGGAGTGGGAATCCCCGCACCATTGTCTTAGTTTCTCTTTTTTTTTAATCGTATAAATGGTTGATTTCACATACAGGATTGATTAGCTATGTTTAAAGATCTGGCAAAAACAATCATTTCAATATGTGTCCATTAATCAGTGTCCCGTACTCTATTCCTGGTTTCTGACAGCACCATTCCACTGCCCTTTTCACCCTTGATGCGAACTCTGAGACAATTGAGAGCAGAACCAAAGGTCATTAGAAACAAAAATTTTATATAATTAGGAACTGGTTAGTAATAGCTGCATTTCACAGCAAACATGCCCCCAAAAATTATCAAAGCAAGACCGCTTGAGCACTTGGAACAATTGTGAAGAACAAATGTCCTGTTAGAACCAACATTTTTTTTATAATAGGACGCTTGTAGTATATGCTGCATTTATTCAAAAGAAAAATGGCCCCATAAAATCAAAGTCATGACCCTTGAGCCACTTTGAGGACAATGTGAACGACAAATTTGCGTCTGTGTATAAGAAACATACACAATTTTCTATAATAGAGAACCTTTAGTATTGCTGCATTTCAAAGCGAGCATGACGCCATAACATTATAAAAAATGACATCTCAGCCACTGTTTAAAATTGTGACGGAGAAAAGCACTTAGAAGCCACATTTCTGTTCCAAAGGACCATGCTTATTGCTGTAAGTCTCACAGCTACATGACCCCAAAAAAAATATAAATAGAGGACTTCTCAGCCCTACTATTAAAAATTGTAGGGAGACAATCCACTTACAAGCACATTTCTGTTCCATAAGAGACCATAATTTATAGGCTGTTGTCTCACAGCAACAAGACACTCAAAACCATTGACATTGCGAAAACTTCTTAAAGATAAAGTGAGTAAATGCTTAGACGTGTGGTTCAATATATATAAGATTGATGTGCTTGGTCAGTCTCCTCAAATCCAATACCAGCGAAAATGGAACTGTTGGAAATGAGAATGAAAAATTGCAGTAAGAAATGATCGGAGTTGTTAAAAATACATTTTTCAAGAGACCATTTTCTGTTTGAATGAGTGAATTTGAAGTGGACCGGCAGCTAATCGGGCATGACCTCGCAATTGGAGCCACGAACATGCATCAGAAATCATGACTGATGTCAACTTGAGTGAAAGTCAAACGATCCCACATTATCTTTGTAACAGCCGTGATGCGTTTGTCTGTAATGATTCCTCCATGCTGTGCTGAGAAGGTCCAGCTCCGATATTGACACTGGCTGCTGGGCCGGACAACCCTAAATGGCGTGACCGAGCCAGCTCGGGCCATTTCGACCATTTCTTGGATACTCCAGAAGTCTATTGGGAGTGTCCCGGGAACGCATACACATAACATCGTAGTTGAGCACGCAGATAGTCGTCCCACGCATGATCTTAAGCAGATCTCTGTGTGTTGGATGTGTGGCCCTGCATTGCATGCGGTTGGTGAGGTGTAAACAAGGATGCCAGAGGTTACCCAATTAGGCTTCTGCCAACTTGCCTGCTGTCTGCCGGCTACCGCCTACTTGGCACTCTACTGCTGTCACGTCGCTGTGTTGTTGTTCCACTTGGACATTTTGTGGGAACGTGAAGTCAGACGTGGGAAACAGATGTACTTCCCATTGTTGAGTCAATCTCAGCAAGGTTGCTCCATTTCCTGCATATTAGAACTCTCTCATTTTGGGTGGGTGGAACAGGAAAGTGCTGAGTTTTGTTTTATGTACCGGGACCTAGAGGTGCCACCCCCAGTAACTGTATGTTCATTTTGATGGCCTTCAAAGCGAGGATCATGTTGGAGGAATGGGAGCATCCAAGCGACCTCATGGTGAGAGATGTAGCCCTTGATTTCCGCAAGCCTCTGTGGGATCGAGGGCCCTAGGCTAACTGATCATCCTCGTATCTTCCAAACCGCCACCTCAAATTCGCGCCAACCTCCTTTCCAAGGCAGGACGACGGTATATCTGTGTCTAAGATTTCTGCCTCCTCCTACCTCCACCCGCTGCCTCTTGCACAGCTCTTCAACACAGCCTGGTACTTGCCTGAGATGACGGCAGGCCTCCTGAGAGCTGATGCGGCCACCTGCACTAAGCTTCTGGACCCGCACACGAACCCACTGCCTAAATGAAGACCGAATGAAATTGTTGGGGGTGGGGGAAATCTTGTCGGGGCCCTGTGTATTTGACGGAGAGAAAGGCTCCGTGTCCCGCATCTGTGGTGTCCTTTCTGCCTCCTCCAGTGCTGGTGGGACCTGTTTGTTTCAGAGTGTCCAACATCCGTTCCAGAACTAACCATCACCACATATGCTCATAGCTTGACATATGGCTTTGTCACGACACTGTACGCTTTTGGTGCTTCTTCAAAACCTTTGGCAAGAATGGTGGCAGAGCTCTTTCACCTGCCTCCACTTCATCGGTGAGTGCTCATCACCCCAGGACCGCACCGCTAGCTGTGGTCAGGCCCAAGTGTCACTTCGTCACTGCGTTGGCATTGAGCGCTGCTGCCTACAATCGCTGGAGCATGTGGAGAGTGGGAACTCCCTAGTCGTGTTTGCCATGTACAGTCAACACTGAGACGGTTGTCGGGAGGCGCGAGCTGACGTTGTGGCACTCAACGCAGCCAAGGCGGGACGAGAGCAGGGTCGAGACGGCGGAAGTTGCGAACTTCAGACTTCGATGCCTGTCTCATCAGGGCAGTCTCAGGACGCGGGTAAGCATTCTTTAGAAATTTCTGACGACAAGAGAGTTGGTTCATGACATGTGCCAGGCAAGGGTATTTGCTCCAGCATACCGATCTTAAGGGCTACCATCAGATTTTTGGCCCGTTTATCCCGCACACACCAACCGATTAGCCTGGCACAAGGTTTCCAGGCCACCCCAGCCAGCGCTTCGGGCGTCATCATGTGCGGAGAGCCGTCTCACAAGCCTTCCTGACCTGTAGTGTGGCGAGGTTCTTCCAAGACAGTTTAATTTCAACACGAGTCTGGTTTTCAGTCTGGGATGCACGGTTGATGGCCACCCAGAGGGAACTTGGGGGAAAGACCCCTGCAACGATCCGCTGCGGTTTTGAAGAGCCGTGGCGCCTGAGGGCCTGAGAGCCACCGATCACCCCGTTTTTTGTGAGGGCTATTGGGAGTGAATGATGTGCCATGGGACATCCACACCAGCTCACGCGTCATTGTAGCTGACCACAGAGATATAGCGGCCTTGGCCGAGCCTTACATACTATCCATTGTTGTCAGTGGTCAGAATGTGATCTTTTTCCCGGCCACGATGATGTGCAGACAACGCGCTTGAAATTTTATATGAACACTTGGCTGGCCAGGGCAGGGACGGCATTCCTAGGCGCAAACGAAAATGCCTGCTCAGTCATCGTAGTATTAGGTGGCAAGCAATGGCCATGAATGTCGGCGGAACCCATCTGTTGTCCACCAGACATAAAGCAACACTGTGCCGAAGCCCAAGAAGCCTGGCAATGCCGACATTTCACGCTTTTTGGCTTTGTTGATGTGTTTGGGTGAAAGTGTTATTGTCTTCTGCTCCCAAACCGGGAAGACAGAAAGAGCTGGCTGCGAGACTCGGCTGCTGTAGCGCGTGCAGGGTCGTCAACAGCTGGCGAAAGGAGAAAGTGAGGGTAGATGGGTTTCTCATGTGGGAGGCTGGTGGGTACTTCGCGGTGTGCGAACGGTGGAGGGCTGAAAAGCATAGAGAGGCTAAATCTCCTGATCATGAGCTCTGGAGAGACGGCCTGGGCTAGGCCTCCAGAGGAACCTTGGGTGTGGTCGGAGGATGAGGGCGAGATCAGAGGGTGTGATGGACATTGGTTGGACAGTCCCGCGGCGTCGGTCTGGGCCTTTTTGGAGCCAAGTGTTTTGTGCCTCCAGTTATTCAACTCATGCATTCAGCTTGCTCATAGGTGACTAGAGCATGTAGTATGGTGTAGTTTAACCACCTAAGGTTTCTTGCCTCTACTTGTGATGCGTTACAGGCAAAGGCGCCATATGACATCGCTGGTGATATCAGAAGGCTTGGTCAAGAAGGACCAGGCTTTGAGAGGTCCTGGATTTTTTTGACGGCGATAAGCGAGGAGCGGGGTGTGCGCTGGACCATGTCTGGTGCGGAATCATATGCAGCGGACGTTCAAGGTCGACCCGCCCTCCTCCCTTCCTTTTGAGCGGAAGCCCATACTGGACACTAACCCCATTGTCTTCCTCCTCGTCCACATTATGAAGCGCCTCACTAAATCAAGCAAATCTGAGCTGAAAAGACCACGATTGGAGACAATCCGCAATTGTCGTCATCATCATCAACAACAACAGTGACTATGTCGTCCTGACATTCTGCATCCAGGAGCTGCGGGCTACAAGCAAGAGTGACTGCAAGGCCGTTGCTGACCGAGCCGGGAATTTTTGCCGATTGACCGGGCCTTCCTCTCCTTTGATGGCCTCATAACTTGGCGTTCATAGTAGAGAAAATCATCCTCTTTGGCCTCTTGGATCTTTTAACATGCCTTCTGAACCCCAACCGCATTTTTGTCACAAAGATTCTTGCAGAAAAATGGATTATCCCACCAGTGGTGGTCACATTCAAGTTGACATTTTGGCTGCCTTCTGTAGTGACGCGGATTCTGTGATTGCTGTAAGACGAACATTGTGTTGCCGTGGACGGGACGACGAGTGAGGTAAGACTGCTGTATGCAGGTTGCATATCCACTGAATGGACAGGATGTCAACGCTTGTTCGTTACTGGAGATTTCACCAGGGCCCCTGACCCAGCGATGACAGTCCTTTACTGTCCTCAACTGATGAATGCCGGCTGGCGAAGCGTTCGTTCGTCGCTGGAGGCCAGCACTTGGAAGGACACCATCTCTCGTACACGTCTACTTACCATGTCCCTACCCCCCCACTTTGCTCGCCTTACCCAATCTGCGAAAATTCGCTCCATGTTTCAGAATATACAAATTTGAGAAGGTATGGAAGAGTTTTGAAATTCTCACGTATTTAAAGACCGGCAAATCACAGCTATTATCAAATCCTCAAATCAAACAAAATTGCTGGGATTTCCAAATATAACTAGGCAGAAGTAATCTATTCAAGTCAACAAACAGGCCTGCGCCAGAAGTTGTAAAAAAAACAACGTGATCATGAACTGTTTTTTTCGAATAATAAAAAAGGTATTTGTTTGGCGGCCTATCAATTCACACTGTGTGTACTTACACAATTGAGCTATGGATTCAAATTTTAACTTGCAAAGTGGCTCTATCAACAAAATCTGGGACTGGGCAAAAGTGCAAAAAACACGAATGCTGTAATGTTATTCGGATAATAAAAGTAATCTATTTTTGGCACTATCAATTACCACTCTGTGTAACTACACAAATTGGCCTGGATTCGATAAGTTAACTGCAAAGGTGGCCGTCTATGCAACCAAATCGTGGACTGGGCAAAGTGCAAAATAAACCGTTATCTGTAATGTTATTCGGATAATAAGACAGTATTTTTTTGGCACCTATCAATTTCAACCTGTGTAACTACACATATTGCTGAGTTCAATACATTTAACCTGCGAAAGGTCGGCTCTATCAACAAAAATCTGGACTGGGCAGAAACCAGTGCAGAAAATCACGTATCTGTAATGTATTCGTGATAATAAAAGTATTTTTTTGGCACCCCTTTCGATCAATGCACTCTGTGGTTTGACTAAAAATTGGACAGTATTCACATTTAATGCAAGGTGCCTCCACGAACAAAGCGTATCATGCACCAAAGTCAAAAAACAACGTTATCTGTAATTTATTCGGATAATAAAAGTATTTTTTTGGCACCTATCAATATCACCTGTGGTAACTACAACAATTGCGTGGGATTTTAAATCTATAACGTAAGAGAAGGTGGCTCTATCAACAAATCTCGGACTGGCAAGAAGTGCAAAAAACACGTATCTTAATGTATTCGGATAACAAAAGGTATTTTGTGAGTCACCCGATCATATTCAACCAGTGGATAAATGACACAATTAGCTGGATTTCATAATTTCAACTGCAAGTGGCTCTATCAACAAATCTGGACTGAGGCAAAAGTGCAAGAGAAACACGTATCTGTGGTAAAGAGTTTCATGAAAATAAAGTATATTTTTTGGCACGCTATGCAATTCACCTGTGTGACTACATAAATATGCTGTAATCAAATTTACAACTGCTAAGTAGATCTATCAACAAAGATGCCCGCGCCAAAGGGGGTTTTGGGAAAAAAAAAACACTGTATGCTGAAATGCTATTACGGGTTAATAAAAGGTATTTTATTGGGACAACACAACAAACACCTATCAATTCACCTGTGGAGACTAAAAAAATGCAGAGTATTCACATTTAAGTGCACAGGTTCCTCAATGAACAAAGCTGTAGTGCTCCAAAGTCAAAAACAAACGACTAACTGAAATTGAATTTTATATGACTAAGAAATTTTTTGGGCACCTATGAACTCCGTGCTGACTTGCGGATTCTATCTTTAAATTACAAGGGGATATATCAACGAAAGGTGAGGAAATGGGTAAGAATTGAATAATGAACACCTAAGTCCTAATATGTAAACTTGAAAAAAAAAAGTGGATTTTTGCGCACCTAGACAACGAGACCTTCAGTTTAGCTAGAAACGATGTGTATCCTATCAAGTTGCAGGCTGCCAATATCCAGAAAATATTTCAATAGAAAAACTGTAAATAATAACTATTGCAACGTGTCTTACATACACTAAGTCTTGGTGAAGCTTTATTCAGTAATTCTTTAATAAGCCTTGTTCTATAATTTGTAAAATACAACAGAATATTTTTGGCACCGTTTCAATTCCACGCTGTGGTGACTATAAAACTTAGCTGGATTCAAATTTTAAGTGCGAAGGGAGGATATTTCAAAACAAAAGTGAAATGACAAAATTGGAAATGAACACCTATCTGAAAATGTATACTGAAACAATTAAAGTGAGGAGTTTTGCATCTAACAAAGGATTACCTGGCAGTTCAGGAAAAGAAGTGTACCCTCATTAAAGTATCAAGCCTGCCCAATATCCATCGGATAAATATTTCAATAGACAAAATTGTTAATCAATAAATCTATATGGTCAATGTCTACATCACTAAGTCCTTTGGAGAACTGTTAATCCAGTATTCTTTGATTATAGCTTGTCTGTTTCGGCCCGCCTGGTTGCCCCCCCTGCTCACTCCAGTAGACTTTGACAGCATTAGTATGCTCCTTTATTATAATATCCGGTACGATGACTATATAAAATCTTCCGAATCACGAATCTCACAGTATTGGTAAGTGATCACAGCTAATAGTATATGTTTGCTCTGTTGAAGAAATATTAATCAGATTTCGCTGAGCTGATTTTGGACACAGCAGAGCGCTAGTAATCTCCTTCTGCGCTGAGAGACGCTGAAGACACTGAGTGTCTGAACGAGGAAACGCGAGTTCTATGTAAAAACGAAGGTCATGTGATTTTTCCCAGCCAATCCTCAACCATACACCTCCCAGACATGACGGCGCACACACAACTGCACCCCTGCTCTTATTCTGTAATACATGATTTGTGAATTTGATGGCACCAATTTAAACAGTGAATCGCTGCGAAAAAGTCTGCGTATCTTTAATAGATGATTTCTAACACATTTATAACCGAAATTAACGCATATCTAAAAAATCCGATCCACCATCAAAAAACTGTGCCGATTTCAGACTTCATGACGATAATAATCCGTACAACCCTTACTCTTTCTTAGAGCCGAAATCTTCATAAGTTGTTTTCCATGCTACTCCCAGTTAACAGTTATGGAGGGTAATAATACAACAGCTTCTCCCTATACCAGTATAACTTACAAAATTAACCGAACAATCTACTCCCCATACGCCTTTAATGTGGGTTCGAGTTGCGAATTGTCATCGCAATAAAATACCGACTGATCTAGTCGCTATTGTCATATCTCTGACCATCCCCATGTATGTGTCTTGGGACATATTATGATAATAAATTACGTGAATATCTCGTGTTGAGAATGACTTGAATTATTATCACTTTCCTTTCCGAGACTACTGGTTCAATAGAGTTCCGACATATAATTCGTTATTTTTACTGTTGACCGCTTCTTTGTCATCACTTATAAGAGACGACCCAAAAAATTGGAATAAAATAGTGATCAATAAAAGTCACAATTGTATCGCCCAAATGGTCCAAAATATAAACTACAATACAACCCACAAAAACCAAGACGCTCGATCGATGAAAAAAACCTAAAAAATATTGGTTGCAGAAAATGTTGCTGTAATACTAATTTAAAAAATAAAGAATGTTTTTTTCTTTTTTTTTTAAAGCTACTAAAACCAAAACTCAACAAATTTGGTATCACCGGAATTGTACCAACCTGCAGAATACAGATAATACCAAACACTAAACACGTAAAAAAATGAAACCCTTGAGCAAAAATGAGGGTTTGAATAAAAAAATATTTGAGACCTGTTGTTGGGTTTATTGCACCAGTAAAATGTGTATACATGTTTGACCAGGTAAAACACAAACCCTAATATGTCTATGTAGATGGAAAAAATTAAACAATTAGGGCTCTTGGAAGACGAAAAGGAAAAAAACAAATGCGACAAAAAAAAATTAAAATGACCGGAACTTAAAGGGTTTAGAACTTTCTTGTATGTTAGACTTTTCTAACATTTTAAGACCAGCTCTAACATTGGCTTACTTTACTTTACAACAAAATTGTGTGGTCCGCGATTTTTGCTCCAATCTGGTGGACATTTTTGAGCACAAGCAATTGTGAGGCCAATGCCTTGACTCGATAAACCACTCATCACATCCAGCTATAAGCCTGTCCCTATTTTCTGGCCCACTCTAAAGCAAGAAAGTAATCTGTGATACATAATGACAAATATATTGCCAAAAAAATGCATTAACTGTTGTTGGCACATTAACAGAACACTTTTCTGGCACAAGCCACACAGTAGTCCTACGCAGGTAGAAAGAATCTCTCTTTTAACATTGTAATACCTTTTAACCCCTTGACCGCTGAAGCCAATATGGCCTTTTAGACAGAGACCCATTTTTTAAATCGTGATGAGTTGTCGAACTTTATGAGAGAATAACTTATTTTGACACTTTTACCTTATCCAGTTTGATTCGGAGAAAGGTTTTCTTGTGACACATTGTGCCTTTAAGTTAGTAAAGAGATAATTTTAGATCCAAAAAGTCCTGATTATTATTGTGAAAAATAGTCAAATGTTATTGAGAAAAACTTGAAAAATTTACCATTTTTCAAGAATTCTAAATTTCTACGTGTCAATGACAGATAGTTATTTCCACTCAAATAAAAAAAGTAAAAAGTTCATGAACATATGTCATCACCATATGTCAACTGTTGGAGTGGAGCATCATGGTTTATAAATGTGTTGGGGAGGGGATTTATTACATTAGGGGTCTTAGAAATTTAGTAGAATTTTTTTCACCAATTTGTCAAGAAATCTTGCAATAAACATTTTTTTAGGACCCGGTCCAGTTTCTGACGTGACTTTGATTGGCCTATATGTTAGATACACCAATAAATGACTTCATCTAAGAAACTACTCCCCTTAAAGTATTCAAAACATCATTTAGGAAGTTTATTTACCCATTAGGTGTTTCACAGGAATTAAAGCAAAGTGAAAAATTTCACTGCATTTGCAGATGTTCAATTTTTATCCATTACGCACAACAACACGGTGACCAGGGAAATGCAACTTAATCTTGTTTCCCCAGATTCTGCCGTTTTCAGAGGTATCCCTTCTGTGGCCCTAGTGCACTGTTTGGATCAACCACAAGTCTCAGAGTAGGAGGACCACCTACTGGACTTTGGGGTCTCATTTTCAATACGATTTTATTTAGGCACCATTACAAGTTTGCGGACACCCTAAGGTGCTAAAACTTAATAAACCCCCCTTAAAAAGACCCCATATTAGAAACTAAACCCCTTAAGAAATATATCCAAGGTTGCAGTGAGTATATCGACCCCACAGATGTTTCACAAATTTTTTTAGCGTCAGGATGTGAAAATAAAGAACATTTTTCTTCCAACAATCTGCAATTTTAGCTGAAAATGTTTATTTTTTACAAAGAATCCTGGAAAAAAGCACTATATTTTGTTATGCAATTTCTTCCAAGTTCAGCAGCACCCCTATAAATGGGTGTAAACTGCTGTTTGAGTGTATGGCAGGACATAAAAGGGAGGGAGCGCTATTTGGCTTTTGGCATGCAGATTTTAGTATGTGCTATGTCGCATTTGCAAAGCCCCCAAAGTACCAGAACCGGTGAAACCTTCCAGAAG
This sequence comes from Phyllomedusa bahiana, assembly GCA_025379985.1. Classification (NCBI taxonomy): domain Eukaryota; kingdom Metazoa; phylum Chordata; class Amphibia; order Anura; family Hylidae; genus Phyllomedusa; species Phyllomedusa bahiana. The sequence continues at coordinate 76,539 of JAODAL010011456.1, forward strand.
TCGCCCCATTTTGGATTCAAACATCCATTCAAAAGAGAAAGAGAGGTGGCACCGATATACGTTTCTGCAATCTCTTATATTATTATAATACAATGTCCGTCCAATCGATGCAGGCGGATAGTGCTCAGTAATAAGAAAGTAGCAAATACAGATCCAAATCCTTAGAAAATTTTTTACGGCACTCACCCGTTTTCTTCTGCAAAATCCTTTTTATTTTAAAAATAAATCAGGGAATCAGCACAAATCACAAACACAGCCAACAGCAGTTTCGCTTCCTCCGACGCTTTCTCAAGGCATGACGGGGAATAAGGCGTAAGCACGTCTATTTAACTCCACCGTGATGTTTATTGGAAACAGCCAATTACACAATACCCAATACATTAAACATATAACAATAAACATATATATTACTAAAATAACTTATACTAAACTAATACATACTATTAACTAACTATAAAAATGAAGATAGATCATTCCTATCATTCAATCCTAGAGGTGCGAGTGCTTCCGTATCCAAGATCCATTTAGACTCTAACTGCAATAATTTCCTAAGTCTATCACTTAGATTCCTGTCAAGGGTTACACGTTCTAAACCTGCAAACTGAATTTCTGACATATCGTTCGCATGTACTTCCTGCATATGGGAAACAAACCTTGGAGCCCCTTTACCTGTTTTTATTGAATAAAAATGCTCTCGAATTCCTTTAAATAACAGTCGAATAGTTTTTCCTATGTAATAGAAACCGCACTACACCACATCGCATATACTACAAAATCAGTACGACAAGTAATAAAATACTTTATCCTATGTCCAATTCGGCCAAGCTGTATATATTTATCATTCCTCATATATTTACAAAACAAACAGTTACCACATTTATGATTTCCAATCGGGACTAGATCTTTTAACCAATTTTTCCTTGCTTTACCATAATCGCTATGTACCAATTCATCCTGAATATATTGACAGCGTCTAAATGATATTATCGGACGTAATTTCGTTCTCTCTTTTAAATCCTCATCAATCTCTAAAAGGTGCCAATGCTTTCTGATTGAACTCCTTATATATTCAGACATGACACTAAATTCAGATGAGAAAATAAATCTGTCCATTCTACCCTTCTTTCTCTTTCTATACAACAATTTTCTATTGATATTAATATCTCATCATAACGTCGAGCTCTAAGTCTATCAACCAATTCCATAGCCTGTTCCACAAAATCAGAATAATCGCTATTATTTCGCCTTAGCCTTAGAAACTGACCGTAAGGGAGAGATTTCTTTACATGATCTGAATGAAAACTAGTATAATACAAATGGGCATTTGTAGCATTAGGTTTTCTGTATCCCTGTGTCACAATAGTCTCTTCTCTAATTTCTATCTCGACATCCAAAAAGACCACCTTACTACCACCGAAATTAGATGTAAACTGCATATTGACATCATTCAGATTTATATATTCTACAAATCTGTCAAATTCTTCCTCTGACCCAGACCACACAATTAGTATATTGTCAATAAATCTTGATCAATATACCAAATATTTCAAAAAGGGATTATTGACAGTATAGATATAATTATCTTCCCAACATGCCAAAAACAAGTTTACGAACGTCGGTGCGACCGGAGTCCCCATAGCAATCCCCGTTCGTTGTATAAACCACTGTTCAATAACACAAAACACAGTATGTTCCAACGCGAATTGTAATAAATCACAAACATAATCAATAAATATTAGTTCCCTATTAGATCTCAGTAGAACAGATCGAACCGCTCTTATACCATCTTCATGTGTTATTCTCGTATATAGGCTAACAACATCAATAGTTGCCAGTCCATATCCCGAGCATACATTCAAAGTGTCCAAGTTCTTCAATAAAGACTTAATATCCAACAAAAAAGAGGGAACATTCTCCAGTAACGGGCGTAATAACCAGTCTAGATATTGTGAGACAGTGATATTTTGAACAGTTTTTCAGCTAAAAGTTTTGACAAAAAATTATCTCGTATACCTCTCTGTAACAACGTTTGTAATTTCCCTTTAAAATGAATAGTCGGGTCTCTCACTAGTTTGTCATATGTATTTCTATCCGGTAATTGGCGGTTTGCCTCATTTTCATAAGATAATCGATTCATGATAACTATATTGCCCCCCTTGTCTGCGGGCTTCACCACTATCCCATCATTATTCTTAATTTCCCTTAAAGCCTCCAGTTCTTCATTAGTAAGATTCATTTCACTTTTAGAATATACCAATGCTTTCAAATCCCTTAATACTGCTTCAGAAAAATTGGACAGCATGGAGCCCGGAGAAAAGGGAGGAAAAAAACAAGATCTCACTCCACCTTGAAATCTTTCATCACTCTCATTTTCATTAGCACCACCAATGCCTTCACATTCTTCATCAAGGAAAGCTAGTAAGTAGTGTTGAGCGATTATTATCGACAAAGTTGAAATCGGCACAGTTTTTATGGTGATCGGATTTTTTAGATCATGCGATAATTTAGGTTAAAATCTGTGCATCATCTATTAAGATCGCGCCATTTTCGGCGCTTCCTGTAATTTTGGCGGCCAGCAAATCAGATTACAGAATAGAGCAGGGTGAGATGTGTGTGCGACGTCATGACTGGGATGTGTATGGTTGCGATTGGCTGGAAAAATCACATGACCTCGTTTTACATAGAACAGCGTTTCCTGTTCAGCCTCAGTGTCTCTCAGCGTCTCAGAGCAGAAGGACGTGCGCTCTGCTTGTGTCCAAACAGCTCAGCGAAATTATTCTATTTCTTCACAGAGAAACCTCTACTATTAGCTGTGATCCTTACAATTTAGTTAGATTAGAGATTGGAAGATTTTATATAGTTAGGTAGAGAATTTTAAAGGAGCATCTACCGCTGTAAAGTCACGGGGGGGGGAGCGGAGGGGGGCCCCCGCGGGCGAACACAGACAAGCTCTATAAAGAATACTGGATAAAGTTCACCAAGACTTAGTGTAGACATTGCAATAGCTTTATTATTAACAGTTTTCTATTGAAATATTTCCTGGATATTGGGCAGCCTGAACTTATAGGATACACATCTTTGTTAGGTGCAAAACTCCACTTTTATTATCAGTATACATTTCAGATAGGTGTTCATTTTCAATTTTGCCCATTCCACCTTTGTTGATATATCCACCTTGTACTTAAATTAGAATCCAGCAAGTCAGCACAGGTTGATAGGTGCCAAAAATACCTTGTAATATCCGAATACATCTCCGATACGTGTGTTTTTCGACTTTGGCGCACTACAGCTTTGTTCATTGAGGCACCTTGCACTTAAATGTGAATACAGCATTTTTGTAGTCACCACAGGTGAATTGATAGGTGCCAAAAATACCTTTTATTATCCGAATACATTTCAGATACGTGTTTTTACACTTTGGCGCACTACAGCTTTGTTCATTGAGGCACCTTGCACTTAAATGTGAATACTGCAATTTTGTAGTCACCACAGGTGAATTGATAGGTGCCAAAAAATACCTTTTATTATCCGAATACATTTCAGATACGTGTTTTTTCACTTTGGCGCAGGCCAGCTTTGTTGATAGATCTACTTTGCAGTTAAATTTGAATACAGCAATTTTGTAGTCACCACAGGTGAATTGATAGGTGCCAAAATACCTTTTATTATCTGAATACATTACAGATACGTGTTTTTTGCACTTTTGCCCAGTCCAGATTTGTTGATAGAGCCACCTTGCAGTTAAATTTGAATCCAGCAATTGTGTAGTTACCACTGGTGAATTGATAGGTGCCAAAAAATACCTTTTATTATCCGAATACTTTACAGATACGTGTTTTTTGACTTTGGCGCACTACAGCTTTGTTCATTGAGGCACCTTGCACTTAAATGTGAATACTGCAATTTTTTAGTCACCACAGGTGAATTGATAGGTGCCAAAAAATACCTTTTATTATCCGAATACATTTCAGATACGTGTTTTTTCACTTTGGCGCAGGCCAGCTTTGTTGATAGATCTACTTTGCAGTTAAATTTGAATACAGCAATTTTGTGGTCACCACAGGTGAATTGATAGGTGCCAAAAAATACCTTTTATTATCCGAATACATTACAGATACGTGTTTTTTGACTTTGGCGCACTACAGCTTTGTTCATTGAGGCACCTTGCACTTAAATGTGAATACTGCAATTTTTTAGTCACCACAGGTGAATTGAAAGGTGCCAAAAATACCTTGTATTATCCGAATAAATTTCAGATACGTGTTTTTTGACTTTGGCGCACTACAGCTTTGTTCATTGAGGCACCTTGCACTTAAATGTGAATGCAGCAATTTTGTAGTCACCACAGGTGAATTGAAAGGTGCCAAAAATACCTTGTATTATCCGAATACATTTCAGATACGTGTTTTTTCACTTTGGCGCAGGCCAGCTTTGTTGATAGATCTACTTTGCAGTTATATTTGAATCCAACTTTGTCATCGCTGGGTCAGGGCCCTGTGAATCTCAGTAACGAACAGCGTCGCCAATCTGTCCTTCAGTGGTTAATGCAACCTGCATCCAGCAGTCTTACCTCCTCGTCCTCCCAGTCACGGCCACAAATCTGGGGGTCATGCAGGTTTGGGGCTCATGCTGTGGCCCAGGACAGGTATAGTTAATGTCCAGTTCAACTAAAATGGTGGTTGACAGACTCCTTTTTCCGGCACTTTTTAATCTGGGGGTCAGACAGGTTTAATGTTCATACTGCGGTCCAGGACAGTTCTAGTCAATGTCCAGTTCAACTAAAATGGTGGTTGAAAGACTCCTTTTTCCGGCACTTTTTAATCTGTGGGTCAGACAGGTTTAAGGGTCATGCTGCGGTCCAGGACAGGGTTTGTCAATGTCCAGTTCAACTAAAATGGTGGTTCAAAGACTACTTTCTTCCGGCACTTTTTAATTTGTGGGTCATGCAGGTTTTTATGGTCATGCTGCGTTCCAGGAAAGGGATATTCAATGTCCAGTTCAAGTAAAATGATGGTTCAAATAATACTGCCTTCTGGCACTTTTTAATTTGTGGTACAAAACAGGGATAGTGAATGGTGTGTGACTTTTTTTCTGTGGCTTTTATAGCCTAAGTGTTGTGCCTAAGATGAAGCAGGTATCCATTTGACTGTTGTGGCTGTTAATTCCAGCTTCTCCAGCCCTGTTTGGGTGTAAGAATGAAGGTGTTGTTGCTCTCCCATAGACTTTAATGGTCATCGGAGAGGATCGACTATCGACTATCGAAAAACCTTATCGATGGTGGCCGACTATAGACTATCGCCCGATGTCGATAGCCAACGTAATCGCTCAACACTACTAATAAGCTCTCAGTTATTTCCTTATCTAGAGTTGACAAATCATCTCTCACTAAAAAACCTAATTTATTCACTTGTGTACTTTTCTTCCCTTCAGTTCTAAGGTCTATTGCTGAACCTGGTCTATTATGAAAGATTTTATATAAATGAATTTTTCTCAAAGATTTACTTAGATCTATCTGAAATTTTGTATAATCAAACCTATTTGTCATGTAAAAATGTAACCCCTTAGAAAGTAATGACAAGCCTGCCTCAGAAATCTTAGTATCAGAGAGATTAATAACATTTGTCAAACTTACTCTTTCGCTGCTTGTAGAATTATGAGGAGAAGAGGTTCTCTACCTCCTCCAAGAGACCTGCTTCCTCTTGATACCACTCCCCATTACAGGGAAGTTTTGTCTTTTTCCTCCCCCTCGACGGATTCTCCATCTAAAGGGAAGCGAGATGCCGAGACAACATTGTCACACACCAAAGTCCCAGTCCTAGATGTTTCCATAGGTTCTTCAGTTACACTTGAATCCGAAACAGAATCTGTCATCCAATAATCCAGCTTCTTATTTTGGTTCCTGTTCATAAAACGCGGTTTTCTACGGAATGTCCTCCGTTTTCTTTCATTATCTCCTGAACGATTTCTCCATGAGAATATACGATCATGATCGAAATCAAGCTTGTCTCTTAAGAACTTATCTTTTTTTCTTTCTTTCTTTGATTATATCTATTCTGTAAATAACCTCTTTTTGAAATATTTGCTATATTGATCAAGATTTATTGACGATATACTAATTGTGTGGTCTGGGTCAGAGAAAGAATTTGACAGATTTGTAGAATATATAAATCTGAATGATGTCAATATGCAGTTTACATCTAATTTCGGTGGTAGTAAGGTGGTCTTTTTAGATGTCGAGATAGAAATTAGAGAAGAGACTATACTGACACAGGGATACAGAAATCCTAATGCTACAAATGCCCTTTTGCATTATACTAGTTTTCATTCAGATCATGTAAAGAAATCTCTCCCTTACGGTCAGTTTCTAAGGCTAAGGCGAAATAATAGCGATTATTCTGCTGGATATCTCTGCAGCATTTGACACTGTTGATCACCATCTTCTCCTCAGCATGCTCCGTGCAATTGGTATCCAGGACACCGCACTCTCTTGGTTCTCTTCCTACCTCTCTGACCGCTTCTTCGGTGTCTCATATGCAGGTTCTACTTCTTCTCCTCTCCCTATTGCTGTTGGGGTCCCTCAGGGGTCAGTTCTTGGTCCACTCCTCTTCTCAATCTATACAGTCCCCATTGGCCAAACCATCAGTAGATTTGGCTTCCAGTACTATCTCTATGCTGATGACACCCAATTATACACCTCTTCCTGAGACCTCACTCCTGCCCTGCTACAAAACACCAGTGACTGTCTGTCCGCTGTCTCTGACATCATGTCCTCTCTCTATCTCCAACTAAACCTCACTAAAACCGAACTTCTTGTTTTTCCCCCATCTACTAACCAACCCCCATCTGCTATTTCTCTCTCAGTATGTGGCACCACTATAACACCTAGGCAGCAGGCCCGGTGTCTTGGGGTTATTCCTGACTCTGATCTGTCGTTCACCCCTTACATCTCCAGAATCCGTCCTTTTCTCACTATCGAAACAACTCAAACCCTCATTGTTGCTCTTATTCATTCTTGTCTTGATTACTGTAACTCCCTGCTTATCGGTCTCCCACTCTGCAAACTCTCCCCTCTCCAATCTGTCCTGAATGCAGCAGCCAGGCTTGTCTTTCTCTCCAGCCGCTATACTAATGCCTCTACCCTGTGTCAGTCACTGCACTGGTTGCCCATCCAGTACAGAATACAGCATAAACTAATTACTTTCATCCATAAAGCTCTCCACAGCGCTACACCTCCCTACATCTCCTCCCTCATCTCTGTCTACCACCCTGCCCGCTTTCTCCGCTCAGCTGTGGACATCAAACTACAGACCACAATCATCCGAACCTCCCATGCCCGTCTTCAAGATTTTGCACGTGCTGCACCCATTCTCTGGAACATGCTACCACGTACCATCAGGCACAATCCTAGCCTTCGCAGTTTTAAGAGTGTCCTGAAAATACATCTTCATAGGCAGGCCTACCAAAACCACTAACTGCTAACCCACACCTTCTATCACACACATTTCTGTCACTCCCTACACTAGGGCACTCACAGGCACTTATCTGTATATAGATGTACAGTCAGGGTGGCAGGTTCACCCAATTTTTATGTAAACCCCCCCATATTTATGAAACAAGGCTGGACCATTGTAAATTCAGCACTTCTCCCCCGTTGTCTCCCCCAGACACCCTCATAGATTGTAAGCTCTCGCGAGCAGGGCCCTCACACCTTGTGTCTCATCTGTAAGTAGCTTATTATTATTATTATGATTTTGTGGAACAGGCTATGGAATTGGTTGATAGACTTAGATCTCGACGTTATGATGAGATATTAATATCAGGAGCCTTTAATAGGGCGATTAGGCAGGATAGGAGAAAATCAGAAAGCATTGGCACCTTTTAGAGATTGATGAGGATTTAAAAGAGAGAATGGAATTACCTCCAATAATATCGTTTAGACGCTGTAAAAATTATTGGGGATGTATTGGTACATAGCAATTATAGTAAAGCAAGGAAAAATTGGTCAAAAGATCTAGTCCCGATTGGAAATCATAAATGTGGTAACTGTTTGTTTTGTAAATATATGAGGAATGATAAATGTATACAGCTTGGCCAAATTGGACATAGGATAAAGAATTTTATTACTTGTCGTTCTGATTTTGTAGTATATGTGATATGGTGTAAGTACGGTTTCTATTACATAGGAAAAACTATTCGACCATTATTTAAAGGAGTTCGAGAGCATTTTTATTCAATAAAAACAGGTAAGGGGGCTCCAATATTTGTTTCCCATATGCAGGAAGTACATGCGAGCGATATGTCAAAAATTCAGTTTGCAGGGATAGAATGCGTAACCCTTGACAGGAATCTAAGTTATAAACTTAGGAAATTATTGCAGTTAGAGTCTAAATGGATCTTGGATACGGAAGCACTCGGACCTCTAGGATTGAATGATAGGAATGATCTATCTTCATTTTTATAGTTAGTTAATAGTATGTATTAGTTTAGTATAAATTATTTTAATAATATATATGTTTATTGTTATATGTTTAATGTAGCGGGTATTGTGTAATTGTCTGCTTCCAAGCAACATCACGGTGGATTTAAATATAAATTCTTACGCCTTATTCTGCGTCATGCCTTGAGAAAGAGAAAAGGCTGTTGGCTGTGTTTTTGATTTGTGCCGATTCCCTGATGAATATTTGGCCCTTAAATCACTGGAAAGTGATCAAACAATTATTATAAAACCATCCGATAAAGGGGGTAATCTGGTGGTCCAGAATTTTGGTGACTACAGAGAGATGTGTCTCCAGGTTCTGAGTGATAAACAGGGCTATGCGATCCTGGAAAGGGACCCGACAGGAAAATTCCAAGATGAACTTAGAAGGCTATTAAAAACTGCCCTAGAAGATAAACTCATCAATGAAAAAGAATTTGAGTTTCTTTATCCAGTATCCCCACAACTAGCCACATTTTATGGACTTCCTAAAGTTCATAAAGGACTAGATCCTTTAAAATGTAGGCCTATAGTGTCAGGGGTGGGTAACCTAACACAGAATTTGGGAATATATATTGATCAAATATTAAGACCATTTGTTTTGTCTTTACCCTCCTATATAAGAGATACGATGGATCTCTTGGCCAAATTGGAGGACGTCGTACTTGATAAGGGAGCGCTGTTATGTAGCATCGATGTAGAAGCGCTGTATAGTTCCATCCCACATAGTGAAGGACTGAAAGCACTGGATTTCTTCCTCTCGACTCGTAGCCAATTTCTTACCCGTCATAATCAGTTCATACTGGACCTTATGAACTATGTGTTGACGCATAATTACTTCGTCTTCAATGGTTGCTTCTTCCACCAGCTCAGGGGCACGGCCATGGGTAGTCCCTGTGCGCCTACCTATGCTAACCTGTTCCTGGGCTGGTGGGAGAGCACCATTGTTTTTGCGGAACACATGGAAGACTATTGTCAACATGTGGCCCTGTGGGGTCGTTACATTGACGATGTGATTATCATCTGGACTGGATCTGAGCAACAGTTCATATCATTTGTTGAGTCACTAAATGTCAAGTCCATCGGTCTGAGGTTCACGTATGAGATAGGGAGGGACAGGTTCCCCATTTCTGGATTTGAGATTAGGAGGGGTACTAATGAAAGAGTAGAAACAAGGGCCTATAGAAAACCTACGGCAGGGAACAGTCTTCTACAGTGGAACAGCGCTCATCCTTATCCCCTGAGGAGGGGAATTCCGAGGGGGCAGTTCACGAGGATACGGAGGAACTGCTCCTCGGTGGAGTCCTACAAAAAGGAGGCCAATGACCTGACAACAAGATTTTTGGAAAGGGGGTACCCTAGATCGGTGTTGAGGGAGGCGTACCAAAAGCCCTATCCACTGACGCGACAATCTCCTACAAACAAGAACTAGAGAGAGTATGAATAAGGTCAGAATCATCGGAACATACGATGTGGCAGCAAAAGAGGTTAAAAGGGTTTTGGAGACGTTTTGGCCAATTCTCCTACAAGACTCGATCACTGCAGAACTGATAGATGCACGTCCGGTTGTAACATTTAGAAAAGGCAAAAATCTTAGAGATAGTTTGGGTGCACAGCCATTTTGTTTTCCACCTCGACCGGCTAGGTCGTGGTTTAGATACACTGTTTGCGGGATGTATAAATGCGGTTCATGTAAGCATGCAAATTATAAAAGCCCACAAAAGCTTTTATGGATAATAAAGGGAGAACCTACAAACTGAATACTTTTCCCAAACTGTAAATCTAAGGGTGTTACTATGGATGCTCTTGTTCTTGTCCACTTATTTATGTGGGCAAGACCTCCAGGGAATTTAGGCGGAGGGTTTTGGAACACATTGGGGACGTGGAACATGGACGAGATACATCTGTGGCGAGGCATGTAGTGGAAGTGCATGGTGGTGATGTGACGGTACTCTCCTTCTGGGTATTTTGGAGGTGGTAATAGGAGTCCCTGGAGGGGTGACTTTGAAAGAAAATCCTTCAAAGAGGACTTTTTGGATCTATCAGATGAGAACACTTAAGCCGGGGGGTCTTAATGAGACGATGTCATTCATCCCATTCATTTAACATCTCTCTTTATACCTATTTCTAATTTACTACATAGATTGATATTTGGTTAATACCCTTTTTTATCTATCTATTCTCATAATATCGTGTATTACTGGTTTTGGGTTTGGGGGGGCACATAAGGTTGTATTAATACATCATATGGAACAAAGTGATGAGAATCATTATTCCTGGCTATTTCTGTATTTATCTCTGCTGTAACATCATATTTTGATCAAGCCACGATAGTGGCATCAATCTATGTGTAGTTGAGGGAATGTGACCGGCGTCCTGGTGTTATCCTGACCTGGTGTGGGATTTTAGGGACAGTTGGGGTTACAGTAGTCTAGGTGTAATAGGTAAAAATGTACTGATTGGAAAGTACTATTCTTAATCTGTTTTTCTCCCTGAGGTTGCGGACATCGCGACACTCAGCATCATTTTCGCATGCGCGGGCTACGGAAGTGCTTTTTAGCGGCGGCGGTCTCTGACAGCTAGGTTAGCACATGGTTTGGGCGTCCGGAAGTAGATAGTGGTGTTAAGCATGAAAGGGGGCTAGGATACCAACTGGGGGCGCTTCCTTTTGGGGGAGGGATGGCCGCGGATATCGCGAGACTTGGCATGGTTCACGTAAGTGTGGATTGTACCGGGGTTTATTCCGGAAATGCTTCCGGCGGTGGCGTCCCTGGTAACCAGGGGAGCACATTGTTTTGGCATCCGGGAAATAGGTAATGTTTGTGGATATTTGGGGTGAACTATTTAAGGTGGTGATTTTCCCCCAAACTATTGCCCTCTCAAACATCTATGACATGGGGGACCTGAACTATCGGGTTGAACAAAACACGCGAGTATCATTTTGTCTATTTGATTCTATTGGATATTAATATATTGGGATCTATATTTGCTATAACCATTGACCCTGATGAACCCTTCTAATTTAGGGGAAAAGCGTTGGTCTGGGATATTGTAGCATGATATGGGAGGGTGTGTATATGTGTCACCGTTCCTCTCTTTTTTTTTGGTATTATATATATCTTACCCATAGCATTATGTTAGGTGTCTATTTGGGCCATTGTATTCTATGGGGGTACGTGTTTGCATATATATTTTTCTATGCTTGGGGGTATCATTAGCCACTTTTATCCGTTTTTGTTCTGGCTTGGGGTATTTCACTAGTAAATAGATTTGAGATGGTGTATCTATATTCGTCTTGTGTATGTAATTTGTGACCTCGTTACAAGCATAGTTTCTTTGGTGGCGTTCCACTGATATCTTTTATATCTACATTGGTAGGTGTTACCCTATTTTGTGCTATTGCCTCTTATTTCCAGTGGCATTTTCACTATTAGGATATCTAATAGGGTTTAGTAGGGACTGTCAGTGAGGGACAGGTTCCGGGGGTAGGGCGCCCTTATTGGGGGCGAGCACACCTACATGTGTCTTGGTTAGGGTAGGGTTTCTGTAGATTTGTGAGGGTTCCCAATAGGGCTAGGTAGTTTTTTATATCTATTATTCTAATAAAAGTTTTGTTTTTATGTATCTAGTTGCTAAGTGATTTATAAGGTGTGTTTTTCCCATATGCAGGAAGTACATGCGAGCGATATGTCAAAAATTCAGTTTGCAGGGATAGAATGCGTAACCCTTGACAGGAATCTAAGTGATAAACTTAGGAAATTATTGCAGTTAGAGCTAAATGGATCTTGGATACGGAAGCACTCGGACCTCTAGGATTGAATGATAGAATGATCTATCTTAAATTTTTAATTAGTTAATAGTATGTATTAGTTTAGTATAATTATTTTAATAATATATTTTGTTTATTGTTATATTTTTAAATGTAGCGGGTTATTGTGTAATTGGCTGCTTCCAAGCAACATCACGGTGGATTTAAATAGACATGCTTACGCCTTATTCTGCGTCATGCCTTGAGAAAGCGAAACGGCTGTTGGCTGTGTTTTTGATTTGTGCCGATTCCCTGATTTATTTTTACAATAAAAAGGATTTTGCAGAAGAAAATGGGTGAGTGCCATAAAACTTTTCTAAGGATTTGGATCCATTTTGGATTCAACACCCCTCATAGGCCTCATATAGGGGTGTATTGTGCACTTGGGGCGTTCCACAGTTTTTTTTAGCATTGGGCCATGAAAATGGGAGGAAAAAATGCAGTTCCATCATTGTTTTTTGGGTTTTGATTTAACAGCGTTTATTCTGACTCCATATTTGACAGCAAGTATAAAAATTCATCAGGCCCATGTGGTAATGAAAGTGTGTATTGAACTGAACTTACTTCAGAATCTTGTCAGACAGTGATCAACTCCACTACTCAGGCACGTATGAAGAATCAACAGGAGTTTATTCCAGGCTTAATCTTATAGTTTACACCAAAGTAGTAGGTGAAAAGATGATAACTTTACAGAGCTGATGCAGAAGATGAGGATACAGTCAGGGCCGTCTCTTCCATTGGGCCAGGTAGGCACTTGCCCGGGGGCCCAACGAGCACAGGGGCCCATCTCGGCAGCCACCTACCCTGCCCAGTGAATACAGGAGCAGAGGCATTTCCCTTTGGCGGGCGACCGCCCGAGGCATGGACTGTATAGCAAAGAGGAGCAACGCACCAAGGCGAGGGAAATAAAATGCAGGGTGGAGTGAGCGTTTTATTGGAAAAGCAAGACTTCGGTCTGCTGTTCCATTGTCAGGTCGGAGTTCCGCTCACCTCGTCCCTGCACTGCTGCCTGTCAATCGTCATAGACGCTGTGTGTAAGTACTTACACAGATCGCAGGTTCAGGGACAGGGAGGAGGGAGTGAGGGTCGGGGGATGTGCACGGGCCAGACACAGAGAGAGGGAGATGATGAAAGTCCCCCCCCCTCCCTGTCCGACTGAGGGCTGATGTGAGAAGCAGGACAGCTACCTGCTGCTCCACTGGTAATGATAATGTGGACAGATCCAGCTCTGTCCTGAGGAAGGGCTCCTTAACCCATCACCCCCCCAATCAGATCCCCAGAAAGACTAGCCGGGAAGCAGTGTGTAAGTGCTTGACAAACTTTATAGCACTTTACATGGGAGCCAAATTATCAGACGAGGAGGAGAAGGGGCTGCTTAGCTATACACTGCTCCATGGAACAACTGTTTACTTCTACCATTACATCTACACACCTAAGGTAACTGTTGGAAACCAAATGGTATTTTAACTTTGAAGTACTGCGTTTTTTTGCGCGGTTTTTGTGTTAAAGAAGTGATTGGATTTCAGGTTACTGGCAGCCAGGTACGTGTCCTGCACAGGAATCAGGCGGAAGATACATGTTCTATCTTCCGCCGGATGACGGCAAATTCAGTAGAGAACCTGTGCTGTGTAGATTGCAGCATGGATTTTCTATTGAAGTCTACACAACACTAGGTTCAGTCAGAATTTTTGTTAGGGCTTGTTCATACGAAGTTTTCACTCCGTGTTACGAGCACTTTTTAGATCCGTCTCTGGGACCGACAGGACGAACCCAGAGACAGATCTAACAATTAGCAGTGAGATTATCACTGCGGGCTATGCCAGGACACGGCAGGAGGGAAACGCGCAGCGGCAAACTCTCATGTGAACGTCGCTGCGTGTTCGTCATAGACCCCAGTGATAAAGTCACTGCTAATTGTTTAGATCCCCTCTGGGTCCGTCCTGTCAGTCCAGAGACAGATCTAAAAATCGCTTGTAACACGGAGTTAAAATGCTGTGTGAATAAGCCTTAGATTCCGCCATAAATTCGATGAGAAACCTGTGCTGTGTAGACAGCCTTAGGGCATGTCCCCACGGCACAGGTTTTCGGACGGTTTTTCAGGCGGTTTGCGGTTTTGCAGACCGCCTGAAAACGTTTTTGTCCTGTGTCAGTAAGGGGTTAAACTATGTTCAAAAGCGCACATTTTGTTGGAAGAAACAAAAAATATAAGTTTATTAACAATAATATATATAGTCCTGTGAGTGGTTGTGTTGGTTGGAGGGCCCGATGCACATCTCTGCCCAGGGGCCCATAATAGAGTTAAGACGGCCCTGGATACAGTGTTTAGTCAGACAGAAAGATGGAAAATGCTGGAAGGAGGGAGGAACTTAAAGCCACAGAGCACACATACAGGGAGACAAGAGGGACAAACTTAAGAACAATGCAAAGCAGTAATAGAAATTACAATACTAAATATGAACCATGAAGTCATGGGACATGACACTCCTAGTCTGAAATCTTTAGATTTTCCTATAATACACTAATAACCAATGTTATCTGAACCTGTAAGAAAGAGAAAAAACATGCAATAATATCAACAGTTAAAGTCTAGATAATATTCTATAACAGTACATTCCGAAGAAAGTAATCCAATGGGAAACAAAATCCAAGTCTAGATTGGGGAAGCTGCAACATGCCAACACTTCCACCAACCCATGGTAAATCCAGTGGTATATGTTAAAGGAATGGTACAGCTGGCAGTTCCTGATAGTAGACTTCCTTTTCAGGGGTCACTTTTTTGGAAGAAAAAAAACCCTTCAATGATTTGGGGGGGAAAACCCCTTTTTTTCACCTTAACTCCACTTTGTGAGTTTTCCATCGTCGAGGGCAGAACTTTGGTGAGGAAAATCATAGGCCACTCATTACGAGAACCTTTTACAGACCCTCGTAGCGATCCCCAGCTAAAATCTTTCACTTAGCACATTAAATTCACCCCTTGAAAGGAATTTCTTCCATAAAGCACAAAAAATTTTTTGGGGACCCCCACAGTCCAAATTAAAACTTTCATTCGCTTTGTTTTAACCCCTTATTTTAGGAATCACTGTAAAAAGAGTGTCGAACTTGCAGCCTAATTTCCTTGTCAAAACCATTCCAAAAAAATCGAACGGGCCCCAGTAGGTAGTGAGTCCTGAAAAAAAAAGGGAAAGGAGGAACTTGATCAATAAACCCCTAAAGCAGGAGAACTCTTTTTCTGTGATCTGCTGGTTTTGGGTCAGTAAGATGTTTTATAATTTCAGCAATTTCTATGCTAGGGCAGCTGTACAAAGTTCGATTTTTGGGACAGAATGTGCAGGTTTTGGAGTTAGTTTGGTTTTTCCTTGATAAACCCACAATGGGGTTGCTGTTCTCTCCAACCCCCGTAGGAAACTGCAGGTTGGCTTCCAGGATGCATCCGAGAAGACATGAACTTCTTTCCAAACCCCAAAAGAATGGGATTGGAGCTAAAATTTAAAGAGGGAAAGACCTTTTAAACGCCAGACGGGTTTCCCCGCTTATAAAAGTTTGTCCGGGGTACATTGGAATGTAAACATTTTTGTTGGGGTCCCACAGAAAACCTAGCTGCACTGAATGGGAGAGGAACAAACCAAGTTTAAGGGCCTTTAAAGGTAGCATAGTAAACCCAAGGGAAATTATCCTTTCCCTTTGGGACTTTTAAATTTTAAATCTTTGAAGTCTGTGGTTTGCACTAACAGCATTTCCCGTGTTCTGGTGAGAGATCAATGTTTCTTTTGCTGGGGGGAAGGATTTAAGTCCACATCCACAAAAAGTCTTCTCAAAAAACTGACGACATCAATCCAAACTCCTTTTCCCCACTTGGGCTCCTTTCCTTCCTAAATTGCTAGGGCGGAAAGGGGGTTTTGCCAAAACATGCCTTCACCCGGTAGTCATGACTTCACTTTTTTGATTTTAATTTTGCCTTTCCCACAGGAATCTAAGTAGTTCCTTGATTTTTTCCCCACGATGAGCAGTAAACATTTGTTGTATGTCAGCCATTATAAAAACAGGTTCTTGTCGAAGGGGGGTTACACCCAGGAAATTTGTTGAGATTGGGCCCAGTGAGGAGCAGGTTGAAAAGAAATCCTTTATGCGAGCGCTGGAATCAAAAACTCTAATTTGTTAGTTGTGACAGTGATACACCCAAAAGGTTGGGAGATCCATTTTTTTCCCTCCTCTAGGGGTTGTGCAGGTTCTGCATGGTCCCTGTCAAATATTTCTGCTAAAGTCCAATAATGTTTCCATTTGGTTTCCTTTTTAAAAGGGCTTTTTAATGAAGAAAAACTAGCAACGCTTGCTGTAGATTGTTGGATTTTTTGGTCTTGGAGTGCAAAGGGAAAAGGTGCACCCAGCTTTTGGAGTAAATTTTGGCAAAGTCCCTTTCCATAACTTAAAAATTTCCCTTTGTTCTTGGCAGGGCGCTTTTTTCTTCACTTTTAACAAAACTGCGACGAAGACTGCCCCCCGGGAAGAGGAAGAAGGAATGCTGTCTTCTAATCATTTGGTCTTTCACCCCAGTGAGCTTCTTTTTTACCCAAATAAGGGTATGGAAAAGGTTTTTTTAAAAAGGGTGCGCGACCATTTGGTAAAAACAGGGGTTTTTTAAAGAGGAATTTTTAAGGGGGCTTTTTAAAAAAAAACCTGGTTTTTTTGCAAACGTTCCTAAAAACACCCACCCTAACAAGGCGTTGACAAAGGGAGCATCAGGGGTCCATTTTGATTTGCGGGCGATCTCGTGTATGGAAAATGTCTTGCTGAGTGGAAAATTCTCTCTGAGCAAAAATTTGGTTTTTTTTGGGTTCTTGTAAAGCAGGATTTCGTGCAAGCCCTTAGATGAGTATGTTTAAGACCCATTTCTGGGTAGGAATCCTTCTATTAGAGGTTTTTTGGTTGCATTCAACAAGTTTTGGTGGGGTATCCTGACCTTGTTGAAAGTGAATCACCAAGTCCATGCTCCTTTCCAAAAACCTCTGTGACCCCATGCAGGTACCCAAATGAAAGGGGGGGTGTTCCCCTTCAAGGTTAAACAAACAAAGAGTTCAATCTTCAGGATCAGTTGTTTTGATCATCAATATGGCAACCCTTTAGGATTTTTTCGGATGACCTTGAAAATTTTTGACAAACACATATTGCACACGACTTGTCAAGAACCTTTAAAACCGAAAACTTCTGTGCTAGGAAAATAAGGTGAGGATTTTACAGTTTGGTCCAATTTCTCCCCGCCAACTTTGCCACGGCGGGACTAGAGGGTTTGCCCCCTCGGGTTTGGGAATGATAAAGGCTTGATATGTCAACAGAATTCAATGCACTTAATAACGCTTTACAATCTTTAGCAAAAGTTCTGCGGAAGCAAACATTTGTAATAATCCCAAATTTGTCAGAAGCTCTTTGCTTCCCTGAAGCCGTTTCTTTCTGAGGCCCCTGATTCTTGAGAGGATGTGGCTTCTTGTGAAATTTGGGCATAGACGATTTGGATTTTCAAATTTTTTTTACCTTGACTGCTCTTAGTGGGGAGATGTAGGGTAGGAAGAACATAGCTTTTTTTTTCGAATGGGCCTCTACGATTCCCGTATTAGAGCATGGACTGTCCCCTACTTTGGAGGAATGAAGTAGGCTGCAGACTCACGTATAAAAGCTGGGGAATTTTGTGGGGCTCGCATTTTTTCCCTTTGAACCAAGAAGTAGGGGAAAAAGGGGGAAGGAAACGGGACCCCTTTTTTATCTTGACCCCCGGGCTGTCCACTTTTCTTGAATGTTGTAGGGCCTTAGAAACTATTGGGTTTTCCCCACGAGCAGTGTCCCGTAACAGGCCAGGTAATGAGTGCGCTTTGACCAGTGGGTCCAAAAGTAGATCACGAGTTCTTGGAATTCTATGGTCTTTTTCCGATATTTTTTGGGGGAAAAATTTTAGCTTTTTAAACAGGAAATTTTCTATGTTAAGGGGCTGCCCACCCGTTCTTTTCCCCCAAGCAGCCACAGAACTCCACAGGGGTTTGCAATATGAACATCTAGTCTCTTGAAAATTTTGTAGACTGAGGGGCCCAAATCCCTTTATTCAGGTCCCTTCTTTGAGCTGTAATGCCCAAAATCATCAATTGCAGTTCGAAGCCAAATTTTTTCCCGGGTCGAGTTCTCAGGGGGGTCACAAACCTGGGGAGGATTTTAGTAAAACACTCGGCCCCTGAACCTTGCAAAATTTAATTCTACCTTTCGACTTCAGGCATAATTTTAGGCTGATATGCTGTATGTTGTTATGGGATCAAATTTAAGAATAGGAATAGGAGCTGCATTCAAAGCAAACCTTGGTATCTTGTATTGAGGTTGCAGAGGTGACAGGTTGTATGGAACCAGTACACAGCATAAGCGTTGGTTTCCTATTTTATAAACGAGACACGTTTTAAAATTTCCCCCTGGGGGAAAAATGGGAAAAAGTTTAAAAAAAATAAAAAAAAAGTTTTAAAAAAAAAAAACAAACAGAAAAAAAAATAAAAACATGTAATAAAAACACGTAAAAGAGCAAAAATAAATAAAGTACACATATTTGGTATCGCCACATGCGCAACAACCCACCCTATAAATATGTCATGTTAATTAACCCGTACGGGGAACGTCGTAAAAAATCCCCCAAAAAGCAGTCACAGAATTGCGATTTTTGTTCATCCTACAGCACACAAAATGGAATGAAAATTGACAAAAACTCATAAAAACACCAAAGTGGGCCAAATAAAACGTAGTTCATCTCGCAAAAAACCGTTATGAAAAATTAAAAAAAATTAGGTATCAGAAAACAGCAATGCATAAATATTGTTTTACACAATAAAAAAAACTTTTTTTTAAAAAAAATTTTGCTCCACATAAAAAAACTAAGAAAATTTGGGATCGCCGTAATCGCCGTAAAACTAACTTTACCTAATTATAGGGATTGCAGTTAGGGAAAAGAGCATATTATCACAAAAATTAATCGGCAGGTTTTTAGGCTTTTCGAATTATCCGTACGTGACAATCTTTTAGAAAAACTTTACTATCGCGCCTTTTTCAGTGTTTCCTGTCATTTTGGGGCTGGCCAATCACTCCCGGGGGTAGAGGGATGAGGAGGATGTACGCCTGCTGGTGGTGTATGGATCTCAATTTGGGGCAAAAATCACGTGACTTTTTTTACTATGCAACTGCAGTTCCTGTTCAGCCATTCTCTGGTAGCACTTCACAGCAGGGCGTTACGTTTTAAACCAAAAGCTTTTCTAAAAGCTTGAGAGATGTCTCTTCAATACACAAAACCTCCACCTACCTACAGCTTAGAAAGAGTTGGTTAGAGAATTCACTTCTTATTATTTTTTAAATCAAAGATATCTACTGGTGTTCCAGCCCTGGGTGCATGGGGTTGGGGGTTTAAAGGGGGGGAGCAGGAGAGGCTTTGGAAAAAAAGGGGGAAATTGGAAACTCATGTGCTCTGTGACCTTGAATTGAAAAGCAATGTTTTACCACTTTTTCCGGGCCCCAAACCCCCTGATAGGGGGTGAACTTGTCCCCCTTTTTTTTTCCATGTCTATTTTCACTCACTGCATTTCACTTCCCAAAACCGGCATAACTTATCCTTAAGCTTTTTAAAAAGTTTTATTTGAAATTTTGGGCGCGCAAAGAGCCACTTTTCCAAATTTTGGGATACATATTTCCTAGTAAATTGCGCCTGTTTCAGTGGGCCATATTAATCCATCAACATTTTAAATTTCTCGTATTGCAGTCCGGGCGTCTGTTTTGCCGCAATGACTCACAAAATTTTGTTAACATATTTTTTCCCCAACCCCCATTTTACAGGGATCAATAAAACAATTCTGTTTTTTAATCCAGTTGGCCGGTGGAAATTTAAGGGGGGTTTAAGAAAATCTGTATTGTCCGCTTTGCAGTACGTTTCTCAATAAGATACGTAAAAACTCTTCTATACCCAAAATTTAAAATTTTTATTTTTCGAAAAGAACGAAAAACGGTGGGAAAGGCCCCAAAGAGGGGTTAATGGGTGACCTCGGCAATCCTTTTTACCACCTCACAAGCCTTAAAAACGGGGACACATACGACACACAAAGACCCCGGCTTAAATCAGGTGCACGACTATCTGCGTCTCAAAAACCCAATTTTTTGGATATGTTTTCCCGGGCCCCCAATTGACTGCTGGGGGATCCAAAATGGATAATGGCCCCGAGCTCTCTCGCCACGCCATAGAGGTGTTGTCCTGCCCAGCAGCGGACCTTCAGTACAGCTGGAGGCGTCATTACAGACCAATGCATCCGGCTTTTTACTGACAATGTGGAACGTCTGACTTTCATCAAGATGAATCAGGCGTGGATCTCTGATGATGTTGTGGCCCTAGTTGCCGAGGTCACCCTTTAGTTGCTGGCCCAAACCTCACTTTTCCTTTTCCCGAAAGAAATGGTCCTCTTCAATTTTTTTTTTTTTAAATGATAATTTCTTAATGTCATTTTTATTCTGAGTGCTCAAAAGTTTATTTTACTGATTTTGCGGTTAGGAGACTGTAGAAGACACCAATCGTACACGGTTTCATGAAAAAAACGTATTCCATTTAGTCATTTCTTCAAGAAAATTTCAAGCACTCTCAATGGTTTTGGGGTCATGGTGCTGTGAAAATCATCCAGGTCCTTTTTGGTTTACGAAATGTGGTTTCTAAGTGGCCAATTCTTCCTCAAATTTTTAAACACTGGCTGAGAGGTCATTTTTATATTTTTTGGGGACATTGTGCTGTCCAAAACCAGCTATAAGGTGTCCATAAGTGGCCGGAATGAAAAAGGTGCCCGGTGATATCTTAAAAATAGGAAGTAGTAATGGGTGGGCACCACATTTGACTTAGCTGCATGTGGCAGTGTCTCTCGCCGCACCCGCTGTAACTGAGGCCCTGCCAGCTGAACCAAAACAACTACAGGTATAACACCTAGAAAAAAGATACATAAAACATAACTTTTAATCAGAATGAATAAGATTTTGGGAAAGAAAACGAAAAAAAACCCCCCTCAAATATAACCATCAAGGACCTGTCTACCTCAAAAATGGGAAAAACGCCCCAATAAGGGCGCCCCCACACTGAACCTAAAAATAACCCTGTCCCTAGCTACATCTAAATGAAAAAAGAGAAAGAAAAAAAAACAAAAACAAATATACCCACAATGGGTGCACAAACAAAAAAAGTGCTGTGATAAATAAACAATACAACAGACAAATACGTTTGATGTTTTAAAAATATATGAATTGATGATCGTCATAGAAAGATAATCAATAACGCATAAATATTCCTCCGCCTTCCCTGTTGGGACATTCTTGCTGCCACCCGCACTGCATATCTGACAAGGGGTTGGTCCCTCGTGCAAACAGTGCTAGGGGTCTCCTGGCAGTTCCCATGTGCCCATTTCCAATAGCTGTGTCTTGTTTGTGTTTAAAGGGTTTCCCCCTAGCTGCTGGTACCGCCGTTTTCCTGCTGTGGCTACGCCATCCTCAAAGTTTTCTGTTAGCCATTGAACATGATGAATTATTTTAGCCTATGAATTGTTTTCTGTGACTTTTATAGCCTAATTGTATAGCACATATCCAGGTTACTGTTGTGGATGTTAATTCCAGCTTTGTTTGGGTGTAAGAATGAAGGTGTTGTGGCTCTCCCATAGACTTTAATGATCATCGGTGATTATCGACTATCGGCTATCAGCATGATAATTTCACAAATCTGTTATCTTTAAAATGACGATTGTCAACACAATCGCTCATCACTATTGCAATATTTTCATCACCCTGCCTTCCAAAAAATGGATTTATAAGTGATCATATCCCCCCAAAAAATAAAAGCAATAAAAACGTAAACTCATCCCGAAAAAAAAAGTGCCTACACAGCTCTGTAAACAGAAAAATAAAAAAGTTATGGCTCTCAGACTATGGCGATGCAAAAACGGTGTTAAATAAAAATAAAATACACCAAATAGCACCAAATAGCGCTCCCTCCCTTGTACGCCCTGCCATGCGCCCAAACAGCAGTTTAAACCCGCATGTAGGGTATTACCGAACTTGGAAGAAATTGTGTAGCACAATTTGGGGGGCTTTTTTTCCATGATCCCTTGTAAAAATTTTACATTTTCAGCTAAAATTGCATTTTATTGAAAAAAATATATTTTTTTATTTCCAGAGCCTAATGCTAAAAAAATTGTGAAACACATGTGAGGTTGATATATTCACTGCACCCCTAAATATATAACTTGAGTGGTGTAGTTTCCAATATGGGCTCTTTTTAGGGGAGTTTATTAAGTTTTAGCACCTCAGGGTGTCTACAAACCTCAAATAGTGCCTAAATAAAATTGTAATGAAAATGAGACCTCAGAGTCCAATAGGTGTTCCTCTTATTCTGGGGCATGTGGTTGAGCCAAATAGCGCACTAGGGCCACATATGGGACATCTCTGAAAATAGCAGAATCTGGGGAATTGATATTAAGTTGCATTTACCTGTTCACATCTACTGTGTTCCAGTGAATAATGAGTAAAAATTTAAAATCTGCAAAAAAAGCGAAATTTTGAAATTTCACCTCCACTTTGCTTTAATTTCTGTGAAATATCTAAAGGGTCAACAAACTTCCTAAATGCTTTTTTAAATACTTTAAGGGGTCTAGTTTCTTATATGGGTCATTTATCAGGGTATCTAACATACAGGCCCCTCAAAGCCATGTCAGAACTGGACTGGTCCCTAAAAAAATCTATTTTGCAATTTTTTTTTTTTAAATGTGAAAAATTACTACTAAATTTCTAAGCCCCTTAATGTAGTAAAAAAAAAATAAAAATTTTAAAAAATGATGCCAACCTACAGTAGACGTATGGTAGATGCTAGTTCAGAAATTTTTGAACTTTGAAAATTGCTAATGTTTGCAAATTTTCATGATATTTTGATATTTTTCACAAATAAACAAGGACTTTTTTGGACCAAAATGTATTACTAACTTAAAGCACAATGTGTCCCGAGAAAACAGTCTCTGAATCACTTGGATAGGTGAAAGTGTCAAAAAGTTATTCTCACATAAAGGGCACATGTCAGA